>APFE030892234.1:0-32965 GCA_000404065.3 Pinus taeda
TGCTCAGGTTTCTGATGTACAAGCACAAGCTCAATAACATAGACAATCATAGACTTCCTAAGCTAGCTCTAAATTCCAGCCAAAATCACCTAAGGCTTAACCGAGGATGGCATAAGGACACAAGGGCCTGGTTAAACTATTGGGAGATCAATGAAAACGATGCTTTGCAAAACATAAATAACATTAAAGATATTGTTACTTCTAAGTTCAAAGAAAAATTGTGGTGTGAAAAAGATTTAGCGTCTAAAAGAAAATTAAGTTATTATAAGAAGGTCATCAACCCCACCCTTGAAGATCAAAAGTATCTCTCTATTCTAACTAGCTCAAAAAGAAAATTAATATAGCAAAGATTAGAAACGAATTTCATGAGCTCCATAGTGAACTGCCGCTGGGTTTATTGTTCCTAAAACGCCATGGATGGAAAGGATCTGCCATATTTGTGAGAATAGGAGCATCGAGATGAAAACCACTTCCTCTTAGAGTGCCCTGCATACAACCACATTAGATCTCAATTTCACAACCTTTGTTACAATACTGACCTTCCTAGCCTTTTACAATGCCAAAATTATAGTGATCTCGGGAGGCTTCTCTCCAAGCTTTTTGAGCATAGGAATAAAATCTTAAATCAAAATAAATAATTTGTCTTTAGGTCCGATAGATCATTATTTGGTCTCAGCGGACGTTAACCATCATCATCATCATCATCATCAATTTAATCCATTTAAACAAATAGTAAGTGGATAATATCTATGACATAATAAACTCTACTCTATTCATTTTATTATAATTAAACCAATTTCACATAATAAACTATACTCTATTCGTTTTATTATAATTAAACCAATTTCAAATAATAAACTCTATTCTATACATTTTATTATAATCAAAATATCACTTACATATATAAAAATGTTACTAATTAACATAAATTTAATATCTTAGGTAGATAATCTAATTAGTTGAGAGAATATATGAAACATGCCTAAAACTAACCCATAATTAACTACCTCCTAACCAATGCATTCTATGATTATTAGTATCTTATTTAAGTACAATACAAGTAGGTTTTAATATCTCCAATAATATTAAGAGAAAGTATGTCAAATAATTTGAAGGATAGTAGCTTCCATGATAGGTGATGGGTAGGTGTCTAAAGAAATTAATGGTGATGGGAATATCAATGAAGGAAGAAATGACAAAGAGAATGGTAGGCGTAATGAAAGGTAAGGAAGTAATAATAATCATAACAACAGCAACTATCCGTGGATCATGTATAATATCTTTCATTCAATTTTTTTGTCAATGGAGGTTAGGAAATGTAAGACAGTGGAGGATGCATGAAACGAAAGTACATAATCTCGTGTTATAGGTGCATATTAACATGGAAATACATTAAAAATTATATTTTATCATTGAAGCAAATATTTGATGTATAGGATGCCTAGCTAAGGTGATTGAAAAATTCCTATATGAAGTTACATTAGCTAGGGTTAGAGACTATATTCAATATGTGCAATATGATGCACTCACTCAGAAATTTAGGTGGATTTCACTCTAAGGAAAGGAATAAATATGGTGGATAAAATCAATATGTAAATCAAATTGGTAGGTAGATTTGGAGCTATGGTAGAAAGATTTTCTTGTTGCCCTTTCCATAAGCATTGAAAACAAGGATAGGTTCTTTGAGGAGGATCGAATCCTCTTCCACTAGAAAAATGTATATCTAAAATTATAGATGAATATATCTACACTTAAAAGGATTATTTCATCATATATATGGTGTGGATTTAGTTGTATTCAACACCCTTAAAAAATGTTGGTCGAAGAGATGTTTGTCGAGATATGAAAGAATTTGGGATTATTTGTTAAAATATTGGAAATAAAAGAAAATAGAAATATATATAACTCATGCAAAAAATTGTGTAAAGGGTTTTGTGTGCCTCCCAAGAGTCCAATTGCATTAGCTAATAAGTATTGTTTACAAACAATGAACTATGAATAAATATCTTTTCATTATAGAAATAACCACAAAAGAATGCCATCTACTTAGGAATTGTCCTTTAAATTCCTTAGCTAAACCCAAAAAGTATGAATAAGAGGCCAAGAATGAGGGATATATGAAGGTGAAAAGAAAATGTAAGTGTGGAAAAGAAGGGCATTCAACCCAAGCAACCAATAAAACACCAAAAATAACTAATAGTTTCTAGTGTTATGATATAAGCTATACGGAGCTCACTTCTTTCACTCCAAATTTAGAGGATAAATGTGCAAATTATCGACTTAGTGAAGTCATGACATAAAGCAATGAATTGCCAGATATTAACAAATACCTCTAATTTACCTAGGTATCAAAAACTACCTTTCAAAACATTTTTGTCAAAATTTCATCCTAATATATCTTTCTAATTAAAAAAGGTATATTTATAAGATATCCCTTTTTTCATCTGCAATATTTATAGACCTCCAAAACTCTATATACCCTCAAAATGTGCAAGAGATTAATCATTTTTTCCACAAATTTAAAACCCCTTTTATGAAAAAGATGTGATCAAATAATAATCCGTAAATTAAAACCCTCTTGAATAAATGCTGAGAGTTATAACTTCAATCATCTTAATAATTGGGTTAACAATGACATTATATACATGTAGTTATTACCATAACCCACCTAACATATTTTTTAATTAATTATTAAAGTGCAATCGAATACCATGTACATAATATATCACATATATTTATATATTGTAGTTATCAAGTCATAATCATAAATGTATCTTTTTGTGAATAAAAATACTTCATGTTGCTTATTAGTAAAAATGGAGAAATTTTAGATACTTCTTTTTACAATTCCCGTGATCACATAGATATTGTTAACAAGAGAATAACCAGACTATATCAAGAATTATACAAGTATCCACAACCTTCAAGATAAAATAACGACCCAACATAGTTAAGACTATAAACATATATCATTAGGCCATAGTCACCATATGTCAATGAATCACACAACATAAGAAAAGTCATGCATGATTCCGAAAGAAAAGTGGATGAGGAAAACAAGATTTTCTCCAAGTAATTTTCCGAGCAAAAGAGGAAAGAAGTTCTTATCCATAATTATGCCAATAGCCAATAATTCCATCATACAAACATGCAACCATACACCAAAAATTTCCTCCATGCCAATTGCTAGCATTGGAAAGAGATAAAAGGCATATTACAGTTAGCAATGAATCAAAATATAATAGTGTCTATAACCTCTGCATCCCCATGAGCCATAAAACTGGAAACAAAAACAACTTATCTCCTCACCACATAGAGCCTACAAAAGGAGTGCATGTTTATACAATCCAGAAAAACACATTAATCTTGGAGAAGCAGGGTGCGACCAAATACCATAGCCCACAAAGCCTACCAAAGGAGAGATCAAACACATATGCCAAAATGAACCCACTGAGCCTACACAAGTTGAAAGCAACCATATATCCCCATAATATCAACCCAAACGAGAAAAACTGGAAGGAAAAAGAAAACAAAAGGTATCCACCTAGTCATCATCTTAAGGAATGAGAGAAGGGCTCTAAAGCATAATCTCACCAAGAAACTCTCCACCTTCGCCAAACGAGAGTCTACATTGTGAAAACAAAATATTGGTTTGTGCAACATACATTTGAGGTCTCCTAAGGAGGAGAAAACATCCTGTTTATCCTTAAATATAAGATACAACAAGGTCAATAGTTGTTGACTCATGGCCAAAAAAACTCATAAATAGATGTCTCCTCTTCCTAAATCTACCAGTAGTAGGAAGCGACTTTACATCATCCCTCACCAATTTTGAATCGTGATAATATGGGAATCGCCTGCCTCCATGTTTTCTAGCACCAGAATCTCCTTACATACCTCCACAATGACTGCATTAAACATAGTGGCTACAATATCAGAGGAAAAAGGGAAAGTTGATTTAAACCCAATATTGTTGCCATCACCTCTTAGAATGAGCATTCCTCGACTCGAAGGCATTTATCTACTTCATATAAAAATTGTGTACAATGACTAATAAGCCCTCAGCCAGCAAAGCAATAGGAAGAGCTACATGAAAGGCATTGAAAATATGACTAGAAAATGATAAATTCGTCACCAAATGACTGTTACAATGCACCAAAACTAAAAACATTATCATGCTCAGCAAAACTCAAATTAATTACCCAATTATGAAGGAGCACAATCAACAAGGAATTGAAACAAAACCTAAACCTTAATACAAAACACAAAGATTTCTAGACATGCCAAATCAAACATAATTGAAGCACATATTTCAAATGACAAGACTCAAACCCCAATACTACCAAATCCAAAAACCAATTTCTCGTAACCCAAGTCCCTTTAATAACCTCCAACAACCAAAAAAAAATTAACTCCAATTTCTTAGTAAATGAAAGAAAATGACTTTTACCCAAAAGTAGTAATGCTAAAGAATACTAAACTAACCATCCCAATTTATACCTTAAATTAAGAAAAATAAGATAGAAAAACAAAACAAAAAAAATTGAAACTTACTAACAAATATCACCACTTAATGCATACCAGAAAGGAAATGAAACACCACAATTCCCAATAGATGCAAAAGTCCAATGCTCAAGGTCTACAAGTCAGCCTATACAAAGCAGGGAAACCTAAGTGAAACCATAATAGCCACAGAAGACAAAAATTGAAACTTCTCAAGAAAATCACACGGCAAACTAAAAGGAATAAGAACCAAGACTTCCAATAACAAAATGCCCAAGGTGAGAAACCAATAACAAAATTCCCATAGTGAGAAACTAGTAAAGAAGGCCAAGTAACTGTCCTAGCTTCCTCGTATTACCACACTTTCTTCGCCATCAAATTCGTCATTAAATCCATCACTACGACGCAGTTGTTAACCCAGAGATATTAACTACCTTCTGTGATGCCCATCTAAAGAGAAGCCATCTTTGTTTATAACACTCTTCTTGAAGATGTCATATCAACCAAATAAACACCCCGTCAGGGTATAATCATAAATGTATCACTACAATGGAAAGCATTTCATCGTATTAGAAACCTGTGTTAATAAAAAATAAACCATCAAATGCACATTCATATGTTAAATAGGACATGGTGTTCACTTATGCTTATGCAAGTAAATAGCGATGGCTATCTGGCTGGCTCACACCAAAATATTGAAATGGGCATCACAGTTTCAACAATATTATTAAATTGTCGGACGACTAGTGCTATTTTTGCTCTATTTCCATCCACGTGGAGAGATAAAGGTGGAATGCATTGTACAATAATAGTGTCCACTATGGTTTTCTGAGTGGCTTCAACAACATATCAGATAAGAAGTCTGTGCTAGTCCTACGCGGAAAAATCTGAAGCTAACAAATATTTGTATCAAAGTGTATGTTATGAATATGGCTGGCACATACAACCACGCGTTCAAGTTTAAACCGCTAATATTGGGAATGAGTTATAATTAAAAAAATGTAGCCGAGTAAGAGTCTGAATGAATCATAATGAGAAAATAAGGCAATGATTTATATTGTAAAGGCAACTAGCTGACAGTGCATGTGAAAAAGTTAACCAATAGGTGAAAACGACGAAGATCCCACTATGTGGGATGCAAGCTAGATAAGTGTATTGTCTCCAATCCTGCCAACTGAAGCATTGGCATAATGTGCACCGGAGTCGACAAAACACTTTCAGGTGACAAAGTGGATAGTCGGCAACATTAAATGTAAGTGAATGTATTAGACGTGTATTTTTAGTTAGGAGTACATTGAATATGAGTGAATGAATTAGAATGGTGTATTTTCAGTTATGGGTGTTTAAAGTAAGGTAGGGTTTAGATTTATTTTAATTTTGGATTAATAAATGTTGGAAAAAATTAAATTTATTTTCACTTTAAAAAAAATTCTAAAATAAAAATTTGATAAATAAAATATAAATAATATTATCTCTTAAAATATTAAAATATTATAAAATTAATTAACATTATAAAATAGATATAATTGACCTATCACATAAGAAGGGAACTTATTTTAACAAAAATATATTAAAAGAATATTAAATCTTATCGGGGAGAAACTTTAGGAAAGGATTACTGAATATTTTATTTCACAGAAAGTATCAAACGACCTGTGTGTTTGGAAAGAGAAACAAATTATTTGAAATTAGCACGGGTAGTTTCCTATTTTTTGGAATTTTGAGAGGGCGACAAATTATATGAAATTAGCCATTTTTATGTCTTAAAATATAAAGAAGAATTACTTAATATTATAAAAGTAGATATAATTAATATATCGCAATTTTGAGAGAGCAATAAATTATATGGAACTGGTTATTTTTGTCTATTTTAAGTTGTTCGCAAATTTCCTGAATATTTCTGAATTAGACAAACATAGGCACTGGTCAATTTTTTACGGCGCCCATATCTATCAATACCCTAATATTTAGGGATCTACAATCCACTTAAACTCAAGGGTCATTCTTATGTCTTAAAATACTAAGAAGAATTAGTTAATTTTATAAAAGTAGATATAATTAACCTATCACATTAATCAGTAACGTAAAGAAACTTATTTGAATAAAAATCTAGTAAAAGAATATTAAATCTATCGCATTAATCAGTAACTTAAAAGAAACTTATTTGAGCAAAAATATGTTAAAAGAATATTAAATCTTATCTGGAAAAACCTTGAACTTATTTTAACAAAAATATATTAAAAAAATTGGGGAAAAACTATAAAAGGAAACTAAATATATTATCTCACCGAAAGTATGAAAACACGTCCTGTTTTTGGAATTTTGAAAGACAGCGACAAATTATTTGAAATTAGTCATCGGTAGTTTCCTGTTTTTTTTAATTTTCGAAGAGGGCAGCAAATTATTTGGAAATATCATACTGGACAATATTAGATTTTCTGAGTTGATGCGTTAAAAATATCAAATACAATAGTAGAGAGTCCGTTTTTCATCCAGAAAAAAATAACCTTAAAAACAATAACCACGACAAAACCCTAGTGGCCGCTTTCTGATAATAATTTGGCAAAACTCAAGAAAATAATCGCAGCCTCTCTGATAATAAAAACAAAAACAAAAACTAACCAAGGAGCATCTGCAAAATAACTCAGTAAAACTGAGAAGCCAAAAAGGGAATGAATGAGGCGATGAGGACAGCGAAGAAAGTGTAAACGACGACCATTGAGGCAGCGCCTGCTTCCATTGTTGGACCGGGACATGGTGAACTCACATCTTGTGCCTGCTCCCACCATTATCATCATAACGGCCAAGAGAGCTGCAATGCGTAGTTTTTGCGCCTGCCATTCTCGATCACACTCACAAAATGCCTGTTACTGTTGATTGATTTACGCTGAAAGCTCAACAGATCTAAGCAAATCTGAACCTCAACTGACCAAACAAAATTCGAGAATACGAGCAGAAGCCATAGAAATATGTGGGATCAGTTTGAACAGCCAATCATATATGTATATGAATATGAATGTTAAAACAAAACATATGAAGTGCGTACATTTAAGTTGGTTTAATTATATATAAATACATATTCCAAACATTTCGAAAATGTTGACCACCTTTCCCACATCTCCCCAACGCTAGAATGTCTTCTTTCGGGCACAATAATTAGAGCTAGTTTGTAATTGGATAAAATTTTAATAATGAAATAATATATATTTTTTTAAATATTTATTTATAATTTAGTAAAATATTGTAATGATTTGATATTTTCATATTTCATTTTGATGAAAAATATATATGTTGTTGTTGTATTTTTTTTTTTAAATTTACTTTGTAATAATTTTTTGGTTAAGTAAATATGTATTGATTAAAATTACATACTTTGGTTTGTTTTAGTTGGTCATTAGCAAACCAAACCATTTGCAAAATAAGGGTTTTTTCACAGTTAGAAACTTGAATATGTTTAAATATGAAAAACCTATAATATCACAAGGTAGAGGCTTGTAGCTTTCTCAGTTAATATATATAATTATAGCTAGAAAACTAAGTAACAAGGAGTAAGAAAAACTAGTAAATAGTGTACCAATTCCCTCATTCAACCTTTGGAGAGATTGATTCCTCCATTGATATTGGCTCTTTGTTGCATCGTAGAGAACATCCTAGGTCAGGACGAAACCCATGGTGTTTCTCAATATGTTGCAAGTGGTAATCATCGCCTTCATAGTGAGTTAGAGGTTATGAAACATCAGTAGAATTTCATCCATGGTTGCATTTTTGTCCAACCATACATGTCCCAACAACATTATGAGGTGTCATTATATGTTAATGGTGTACATATATTGATTGATCTTGCCTCTAGTATGGCCAATGTATGGAACTCATTCAATAATTTCATGGGCTATTTCAATGTCCGAGAGATATCTCTTTCCTCCAACAATCTCCCATTTCGTAGATTTTGTCTCCTCCTAACTTCAAAAGTCATGTTTTCTTGGTATTTGTTGGCTGAGGCTTCAACCCTTTTCTTGACACATGAACTTTCCATATGCTTGTATTATTATATACCTTGATGAGCCCCAGATATTCGCCTTATCATGTGTTATTAGGATCGACAACTTTGTCCTCGTGCTAAGAAAAAATCAAATATTCGAGCTATGGCAATGATGCTACAAGAGTGCAGGAATTCCAAGTAGAGTGTAGAGTATTTTGTGTGCCTTCCAAGAGTAAATTTAATTAGCTAATATGGATTATTTACAAACAATAAACTTTAAATAAATATGATTCCATTATAGAAAGGCCATCTACTCAAGGATTATCATTTAAATTCCTTAGCTAAACCCAAAAAGTATGAGTAATTGGCAAAAAAGGAGGGACATATCAAGATAACAAGAAAATGAAAGTCTGGAAAAGAAGGCCATTACACCCAAGCTACCAAGAATGCCCCCAAAATAATTAATAGTTTCTAGTTGCAGGACATGAGTTAGACTCCAACTCACTTCTCTCACTCCAAATTTAGATGATAAATTAGCAGTCTCCACTTAATGAACTTGTGACATAAAGCGTTCAACTCTGGGACATTAAAGAATACCTCTAATTTACCTAGATAATGAACACTACCTTTCAATATGTATTTGTTGAGCATCCATCCTAATATATCTTTCTAATTACAAAAAATATTTTTATAAGATATCTTTCTTCCATCTCCAATATTTATAAACCTCCCAAACTCCATATACCCCCAAAACTTGCAAGATATTACCACTTATTTGATAATCTTAAAATACATTTTATGAATAAACATGTGATTAAATAATAACCATAAACTAAAACCCTCATAAATAAATGGTGAGACTTATAACTTCAAGTATCATAATGATTCCGTTAATAATGACACTATATGCATGTAGTTGTTACAATAACCCACTTAAGATATTTTTAATTAATTATTAAAATGCGATCAAATACCATGTACATCATGTATCACATATATTTATATCCATCATTACAGAGATAAAATTGTGGCAATCAAGTCATAATCATAAATGTTTCTTTTTGTGGATAAAAATACTTCATATTGCTTATGAGCAAAAATGGAGAAATTTTACATACTATTTTTTACAATTCCCATGACCACACAGGTCTCATTAACAAGAGAATAACTAAACTATATCAATCATTATACAACAATCCATAAACTTCAAGATAAATTCACAACCCAACAGAATTAAGACCACAAACATCTAACATTAGACCAAAGTCACCATATGTCAATGATTCACACAACATAAGAAAGGTCATGCATGATTAAAACTGAAAGTAGATGAAGAAAACATGATTTTCTCCAAGTAATTTTTCCAATAGTGGAGCAAAGAAGTTATGATCCACAATTATGTGAATAGCTGGCAATTTCCCCATAGAACTATGCAACAATCCACTAACAATTGCTTCCATGCTAATTGCTAAAATTGGAAAGAGATAAAAGGCACCTTATAGTTAGCAATTAACCAAAATAGCATAGTGTTTATAACCTCTGCATCCCCACGACCCATAGGACTGGAAACCAAAACACCCCATCTCCTTTGTACACAGAGCCTATAAAAGGATTTTGTGTCCATACAATCTAGAAGAACACATTAAGCCTAGAAAATAAGGCAGCAACAAAATACCATAACCTACAAAGCCTCCCAAAAGAGACTTCGAACACATATTCCCAAAAGAACCCATTGAGCCTACACAAGATGAGAGAAACCATATATCGTAAAAATACCAACCCAAATGAACAAATGTGGAAGGATAAAAAACATAAAAAGGTAACCACCTAGTCATCATTTGAAGAAATTATAGCATGGGACTAAACACTCTGAGTTAGAGGACTAGTAATACTCGCTAAATCATAATGAATCACCAAGAAAATATCCACCTTTTTGAGACAAGAGTCTACATTGCCCAAACATAATGTGAGATTATGCAACATACATTTGAGGTCATCTAAGGTGGAGAAAACACTATAGTTTTCCACCTATTTATCCTGAATGATAGGACACAACAGGTTCAACAATTGTTGATTCATCGACAATGAACTCATAAAATTATGTCTCCTCTTCCTAAATCTACCGGGAGTAGGAGGCCACTCTACATCATCCCTCACCATTGTGAATCAAAATAGTACGGGAAATCGCCTCCCTCTGTGTTTTCCAACACCAAAATCTCCTTCCAAACCTCCAAATTGACTACATCAAACACAATGGATATAGTATCGTAGAAAAAAGGGAGAGTAAATTTAAACCCAATATTGCTTCCATCACCTCTTCAACTGATCATTATTTACCTTGGAGGCATGATAGATGTTGCAAATAAACACGTAGTACAATGACTAGTAAGCCCTCTACCAAAAAAATTAAATATGAAGAGAAATATGGAAGGTCTTGAAAGCCCTACTGGAAAATGATAAAATTGTTACTAAAAGACCATTCCATTAGACCATACACAACTCAAATTCATTACTCGACTATGAAGGAGCACTAAAAGTTTAACAACAAACTGACGGGACAACAAGATATTGAAACAAGACTCAGACCTCAATGAGAAATGCAAATATTTCTTGGAATGGAATTCGAACATAGAAGTAAAATGACAAGACTCAAACGCCAATGCTACCAAATACAAAAACCAATTGCGCTTAACCCAAGTCCCTTTAATAATCCCGAACAGCAAAGAATTCAACGTCAATGTCTTAGTAAAGTAAAGAAATCAATTTTTCCCCGAAGTTCATGATGTGAAACTACACTAGATTGGTAATCCCAATGTATGCTTGAAATTAAGAGAATTAATGCATAAAAGTAAGACAAAGAAAATAAAACTTGTGAAAACATAATACCATTTAATACATACCAGAAAGGAAATGAAACACCATAGTTCCCAACAGATGCAAAAGTTGGATGCCCAAGGTCTAGAAGTCAGCCTATACAAAGCAGGAAGACCCAAGTGAGACATTAATCACCATAGAAGACAAAAATTTAAAATTATCTGAATAATCACATTGCAAACCAGAAGGAATGCGAGCCAAAAACAAGATTTCCAATAAAAAATTCCCACAATGAGAAACTAGTACAGGAGGACAATTTATTATCCTTGCCTTCTCGCATAAAACAGTTGTATCACCACCTTTTCATTACCATCAATTTTCCCATCAAATCAATCACTATGGAAAACTTGTTAAGGTAGAGTTATTAACTACCCTCTTCCATGCCCATATGAAGAGAATCCATATGTGTTTCTAGCACTCTTCTCGATGTTGTCATATCAACCAAATAAATGTCACCCCAGGGTATAATCATAAATGTATCACTGCAATGGAAATCATTTTATTTTCACAAACATGTTTTAATAAAAAGTAAAACATCAAATGGGCATTCCTATGTTAAATAGAACATGATGTTAACTTATGCAAGGAAATAGCAATGGCTATGTGGCCGGTTCACACCAAAATATTTAAATGGGAATCATACAATTTCAAACAATATCATTAACTTGTTGTATGAACAATACTATTTCTTCCTCTTTTTCCATCCATGTGGAGAGACAAAGGTGGAATGCAATGTACAATAATAGTGTCCACTATAGCTTGTTGATTGGTTTCAACACATACCAGATAAGAAGTTTGTGCTAGTCCTACATGGAAAAATATGAATCTAACAAATATTTAAATCAAAGTGTATGTTATGGATATGGTTTTCACATACAACCACACAACCTAGTTAAACTGTTAATATTGAAAATGAGTTAATTATAATTAAAAAATAAGTCAATGATTTATATTGTGAAGGAAACTAGGTGAAAGTGGAAGTGAATTATAATTAAGCAATAAGTGGAAGCTAAATTAAACATTGGCACAATGTCCACTAGACTCAACATGATGAGAAATTTGATGGTTTGCAACATTAAATATGAGTTGGGAATGTATTAGAATATTATACGTTAAGTCAGAAGTGGTATTATTTATGGTAAAGTAGTGTAGATTGATTTAAAAGTGTTAAGAGGGATCAAATCTCTTTCCATTCTAAAAGTGGTTTGCATCTCAAGAAAATTGGAGTAGATATAATTCACATATCCCATTAATCAATAAATTAAAGAAACTTATTTTAACCAAAAAAATATTTATATTAAATGAATATTAATTTTGTTTTGTGGAAAACTATATGAAAGGAAAACTAAATATTTTATCTCATTGAAAGTATGAAACGATGACGTATTTTGGGAATTTTAAAGGAGAGAAACAAATTATTTGAAATTAGTCATACATGGTTTCTTGTTTTTGGAATTTTGAGAGAAGGCAACAAATTATATAAAATTAGTCATCCTTAAGAGACAAGGTTTCCCTTTTTTGGAACTTTCCAACAGGGGTACAAATTATTTGAAATAAATCATAGTGAATAAGATTATAGTATTAGATTTTCTAAATTGATATCATTTCTTTAACATGGTGTTGTTAGGACCAAGAAATATATCCTTTTGCTAAGAAAAAATAAGGTAGTCAGGTTATGGGAGGATGCTATAGGAGTGGTGGAATTCCAAGTTGCAAGGAGAATAATTCCTAGGGTGGTTTCCTCTACAGAGAGAATATGAAGGTGTATATTTTTTTCGATATAGGTAGATAAAATGAAACAATAAGAAAGAGGGGGATGCATCACCATAGGTGATGAGGGCCAAGAATGAGGAATGCCAACATGTAGCCAGGTAAAATAGTAAGAAAAGCTAGAGAAGTGATGTAGGATCATCCACCCTAGGAAACACATTTTTGTCTAGACCCCAAGGGGGTTGTGAAAATTTCCAAAGGGACATAAATTTCCCTTAAATGTAATTTGTATAAATTAGAAATGGTAGGATTTTAATATAGTTCCAAGTGTCCGAAATCTAGAAGAGTATTGAACAATTGGGTTGTTAGTTTGTTTTAGTGACCTAGTGTTATAGCCAAGTGGGCCTTTGTAAATTTAAAAAGTGTCAAGTTTAGGTGTTAGCAGTTTGTGATGGATATCGAACTGAGCTTCATTTTTTTTCAGATATTTTCTATCCCAGTATGAAGACATACATATTTATAGAGTCAGAGTTAGATAAATATTCATGGGGAGATCATAGAAAACATGTATTAAAAGGAGAGCTTAGAGGGTGACAGGAAACTCAAAAAGGATTATGGGAGTCTTCGAGGGAGAGGTTGTAATAGCCCTCTATAAATATATATTATTGGATTCAATAGAATTTGATTTTGTCCAATTATTTCCCTATGTTCAATTATGTGTTTGAATATGAATTGATGTCATGTGCAGATGGATAAGTGTCTTTGAGATAAATTCAATTGATTTTTGTGTGTGGTTTTGGTTTCACATTGAAGCCCAATATCTGGGATAATGAGAAGAGAGAGAGAAATATTACACTATTAGTTAATAGTCTCGACTACGGAGTAAAACCACTACAATTCAATTAGGTAAGGATGAAGCCCTGGACGAACAGTAGAAACATTGACATCTCATATTCATACATTGGGGTGGAGTACACTGGAGGAGATAAATTATTAGGTTGTGTCGACAACCTAGACCTCTGGGAAATCCCACATTAGAAATCAACATTTTGGCTAGGCCAAATGAAAGCTACAAAAGAGATGTGAGGTCAAAGTTAAAGTTCCAATGAATTCATGGAAAAATTGTTGGTTGGGACCATAGAACTTGAGAGAGAGTAGAACCACGATTGTTGACTGCCCCCTTTTTCTTACGTCATGGGGGTATTCCCCCCATAATGTTTTGATTTCTTCTAGTGATTTCCCACCGTCAATTTACAAAGTTGAATTGTCACTTATAAGGTAATGAGCAAGATGATGCAGGCCAAGTTTAAATGGAAGGCATGCTTTTTGGCAGATCAGCCACCACAACTCCCATTGACACATCGACATAAGTGCACACAGTTGGGCAAGTTTAAGTTAACAAGAAGGCGGAATGCACCTAGTTTTTTTTCACAGACTGTTGATCAACAGATCAACGATGAGATGCATTGTGCACTCGCCCCCATATAAAACAAAAAATAACATATATGTGGTGCGCAAAACCACAAGTGGTTTCATTGATGACTAGGGAGTAACAACACAGTGACTGAAAGTTTTTTCATTGGCCTCCTGGAGGTAGTGCGACACCTGTACCTTAGAGAAACCTTGAGTGTTTAAGAGATCTAGCAGGATGATGTGAGATGGGAGGAATTGTGCTAACAACAACACAACAAAGGCAGTGTATTGGTCAATATTTAAAGCGGGAGGACCCCACTATATAGATAACCCTGCAAAGGTTAGTCTGGAAGGTTCAATGTTAACCACTAAGGAAGGGCTAGGTATGATTCAAATTCGGGATAATGTAGTGAAGAAGAAGCCAATGAGATAATAGTTGGGATAGCGTGGAAGAGTCAGTAGCATCTTAAGGGATTTAATCCAAGGATTTTAATAAAATTAAAAATAAAAAAGGAATACGAGGAAAATCCAAGGCTTGTGGACCCTTTCTGTCTCCTATGACAACATACATGTGACACAATATGATTGGCTTGCAGAGTTGATGTATATACACAGGTATTTTATGAGATAATCATGATGTGACCAAATGTGAAGTTGACATGTGGCATGTAGATTTATGTACACAAGTAGGCCATTTTCGAGTGACACGTGGACCACTTTGGAAGTGACACGTGGTATATGTAATGTCAACATGACATCATCTTCATCCCTCAACCCCAAAAGGCTTGAGTGAGGTGCAAAGGAATACTTATGGGATAATTGTGAATTAGGCAGATGAGGACGGCGAGAGTGACAAGCATGCCCAAAAATATTGTGATTGTTCCATAGCTTAGTGGGTGGATCCCACTAGGACATCTCATCCCGCAGGCTTGACCTCAGATGCAAATTATGGACATAAAGAAGAATGGCTAGGAGAATGGTGTTAAGACATGGGGAAAACATAGATGGTTAGGAGTGACTAATGAAAAAGGCACAAGGAAGACCCAATATGACAACATGACTCAACGACATGACTCTGAAGTTCTTAAAAAAATTGCAATAAGGTTTGCACTAGGGTAAAGGTGTCGATAAGTAGGCACCAAAACCTCGTCTTGTGTAATGAAAATATTGAGGGCACAAAGGAGTTAATGAAGGAAATAAATCCTCGAGACTTAACAGGCAAAGAGCCTACAATTAGGCACCTAAAGACCAAGTCAAAGGTCACAGTGTTTGGTGCGATGGGTGGAAAAGTCCAAAGAAAAATAGTGGTAAGGACTAGAGGCATTGATTGGTAGCATGGACGGGTTTTAGCAAAAAATATTGCAGTTTGGCCAAAAATAACGACCAAATAAAGTTAGAACTAAAGATAAAACTACAGTTAAACACTATAATCTATCAAAATTGATTGTTTGATCATCTTTAAGTAGTTTAACTCAAATATTGAGTTTAGAACCTCATGCAAATATGCAATTTAAGTTTTATACATATAGAACACATGTTTAGATAGGTTGAACATTAATACACCAAGAAAAATTGAATAAATCATGAGAATGGGTGAATTTAGCACAATTTTTAAATATGAAATTAAGGAGTTTAAGCTCAGATATCTTTTGAAAACACTGTAGATCAGTAGTAGATGACTTAAGTAGGATAGAATTGAGAGATTCATACATGAAGGAAGATCTGAAGTTAACTGGAAGGTGAAGAAGTTGAGGAAAATTATCTAATAAGAAAAGTATGCATGGGTGTAAAATGAAAAAGTGTGTCAGCAAGGTCATTAGTGATGCTGCTAGAGTGTTTTGGCAGTTTGTTGTGTGATAAGTGATCATTGAAGGTTTTTATGGTGTCTATAGTAAATGATTGAAATCAATTTACTTATGAAAATAGTGACCTATTGATATGAGTGTGAAAATTGAGGAAATATGGATGAACAAGGTTGACAATTGGTAGCTTGAATTCGAGGGGAAATAATGTCTTTCAATGCTAGCTAATAAATGAGAAGGGATATTATTCCATTTAATTAGCAGCTAATAAACAAGTAGGTGTGGTAGATCCTTTTAGTTGTAGTGGATAATCAGGGAGTAGTATCTTCTTGTTAGTTGTAGCCAAAGACTTTTGTAACAACAAGTTGTACCTTGCTTTGTGAAGGAAATAAAGAAAAGTTTGAAGAATATTTGTGTTGTTTGAAGAATATTTGTGTTTTATTCGTATGGATTCATGGTAGTTCATTCCATGTTCATATGAATGAATTGTTGAAGTTATTTATGGTGTCCTGATATCATTGCATAAGTGAAAGAAATTTTTAAATTGGTAAAATTCCTACAATACTGATTCACACACCCCAATTAGTATTGTCCTCGTTTCTAAAAATTGGTATTAGATCCAAGTTACTTCATATGAGTTTAATAGATGGAAGAAATATAGAGGAACCATGGAAAACTATGGAGGATTTAATAATAGGGAATATATGTTCAATGGTACAAACTATGTATTTAGGACAATAAGGATGTATATCTATATTCAATCACTTGGAGTTAATGTATGGGATGTTGTGGAAGAAGAATATCAAAAGCCTCATACAGTGATTATTAATGATCGAAAAGTGGACTTCACATGTAATTCTAAAACCATGGATTCCCTGCATGGTGGTCTACCTAAATCAGAATTTGTCAAACTGATGGATTTCATGTTTTCCAAAGCTATCTAGGATAAGATGAGTAGTTTCTATGAAGGAGACAACAAGGTAAAGAAATCTAAACTTCAAGGTTTTAGAATCAAATTCGAGTCTTTAAGGATTCATGATGATGAAGATATTGAAAAATATTTTTTAAGGGTTGATGAGGTTGCAAACACTATAATAGTCCTTGATGAGAAGCTATATGAAGTTGTAGTAGTTCAAAAGGTTTCTAGATATCTTCCTGAGAGATTTAATCTCAATGGTTTAGCCATTGAAGAGATGACCAATCTGAACACTCTCAGTCTAGACAAATCAATTTCCATTCGTGTTGCCTATGAGATGAGAATACCAAATGGAAAGCCTGCAGTAAAAGAATCATCCTTCAAAGAAGATAAGAAAACCAAGTAATATCATGATGATTCATGTTTTGAATCAGATGAAGAAGAACCCAAGTTTGTGAGGAAGCTTAAGAGGGGTTTAGGGAAATATCAAGGTAACTTACCTTGTAAGTGCTTTAATTGTTGAAAATTTTGTCACTATGCACCAAAGTGTCCATAAAAGATGAAGAAGGATTATGATCCAAAAGAAAAATTTAGGAAAGTTCAAAAAAATAGGAAGAAGGCAAAGAAGAGGAATCTCTATATCGTGAAGCGAGTTCCTGTGAATGTGAAGTGAGCCAATCCTTAGATGAGGATAGAGACGATGAAAGTCCAAATAAATTCATGCTTATGGCTATAGACAATCTAGAAAATGAAGTTATTATTTTTGATGAAGAAGATGTTGAAGTGGATCTAGATGGAGAGGTTGTAAGTTATCTTGAAGAGATCAAAAGGCTGAGAAAGAAAAATCAAGCCCTAAAGGAGTTATTGAACAAGGCTAAGGTTTATGTTATTGAACCACTGCTCCAACAAATTTAATAAGGTAAGAAGATTCTAGTACCCCTAAACCATCAATTGAATGAGAGGAATCAAGTTTATGAAATGATAGAAGGAGAATTTTTTTTTAATGAAGAAATATTTTAAAAAGCATAAACATGGCTTAGCTTTAATAAAAAAAATGGAAAAGGAGTTGATAATCTAAATGAGCTCTTAGAATTTTAGTGAGTCTCCATGTATCAAACTTGTCTAGGCTTTGAGGTTGAATACAACGTAGCAACAAAATTAAAAGGTAACAATACAATTGCCTTTGTACCTACAACAAGAGAAGGAACCACACAACTATAAAAAGACACCATGCAACCAACTAAGCAGTTAAATATTGATCAGCATAAGATAATTGAAGGGATAAGTTTTGTGCAGCAAAGGAATAGAGCTAAGAAATCAAATAAAAATACATAAAAAAATAGTCCAACAAATGAATAAAGCATATTTTTTTAGGTATGTTGATATATTTCTGGATATTGCTTCACCAGCACTAATTATGAACATAAAGTAGCAAATTTCATATTGAATTTATCCTATAGGTAGCTCATATCAAGAAGAAGAAATTAGCAGATTAGACAAAGAAAAGGTAGACCTAAGTACAACAACTATTTTTCTCCCTTGAACTATCTAGTTAAATGTTTTAAGTGTCAAAATTTTGGGCATATAACAATTGATTGCAAACTGAAGGAGAAGTGGCATAAACGAATTTCTAAGAAAATTGAATAAAAGCCCAAGTCCAAAAATAAAAAGGGAAAATTGAGCAATGTGATATTTTTTTGTATGCTCAGAATGAAGGGAATCGTCGGTATGTGGAAAGTGGTTGTTATAGGCACATGTTAGGATACAAAAGCAAGTCCTTGAGATGGAAACAAGTGGACAAGGGGAATTTAACATTTGGCAACAATGCCCCTGGCAAGCTTGTTGGTAAAAGAGTTTTGAACCTATATAATGGAAAAGGTGAAGTTAAGAATGTATTGTATGTTGATTGGATGAAGCATAATTTTGTTAGCGTGTGGAAGATGTGTGATCATGGCTATGCGGTAATTTTTAAGGCCAATTCAAATTTTCAAATCAAGTCTAGAGGCAGGCATATGTGAGATAGTTGTTGAAGCGGTTAGAACAAACCACAAGGTGTACGTTCTCAAGAAGAAAAAAGAGAGGTGTTTCTCATCAAAAATTGATGAGAGTTGGTTGTGGCATAGCAGACTTAGGCATCTAAAATTTCATTAGATAGTCAAACTTAGCAAGAATAATTTTTTCAAGGATTTACTGCGGCTATCAAAACCAGAGAATTCAATGTGCAAGTCTTGTTAATTAGGTGAGAAAACTTAGGTACCACTAAAGTCTAAGGATAAATCATTATCAAAGCTGTTAAATCTAGTACACATGAACCTGTGTGGACTGTTAATAACACAATCACGCATAGATAAATTGTATTTTATGCTAATAATTGGCGATTTTAGGAGGATGATGTGGGTTTCTTTTCTTAGAGAGAAATATAAATTCTTTAAAAATTTTAAAGGGTTCATAGCCATGGAGGTGAATTCACTCAAAAGAGTTCGATGAGTTTTGCAAGAAGCGTGGCATTAAATGAAAGTTTACAATAGGAGAGACTCCCCAACAGAATGGTGTTGCAAAGAGAGAAAACAAATTTGTACAACAATTAGCTAGAACCATATTGGATGAAAGAAAAGTTCAACATAGATTTTTGGGTTGAGACCATTCACACAATGGGGGTTATTCCTTTTGTACTCTTGGCATTGGCCCTCATTTTCTCTTCATTCCCTCACCCTCCTCTTATTTCTTAGGCAACATGTATCTATAAAATAGCCTTTCCTTGGTTCCAGGCCACAAAAATGTATGTGCACAAGGCATGGCCGTGACAAGTAAGGCCCTACTAGCATGTTTTGAGCCTATTCTCAAGTGCATTCTACAAAAAATATTTACGATTTAGCCACTGCCCAACAAATTCAACATGTAATATTTTTACTTGAATCTTAGGTAGTTTGCAACCATAATAGTGATTATAACTTAGATGTCTATGCCAAAGTAACTAATTGGGTTATGGATACTCAAAATACTAATGTTCACAAGAATTAATATTGTCACTCCACCACCTTGTACCAAAATATGAAAACATTGTTGGGCTTTGTCATCAAGGAAAAGTAGGATGACCAAAATGAAATCATTACTCATTTCAAAGATATCCAGTGGGTGAAAGAGAACTTGCACTCTTGTCTAGTAAGCTTGGATGCTCAGCTTGTGCATATTGAGATGCATTTTCAATATGGGTGATAGCACCCACTAGGTCCAAGCATATATGGTCTTGCCCCTAATTGACAAATAAATCCCCCTTACAAATAAGGGAGATCTTTGTAGGCCTGGAACTCAGACCTAGAACAAAAAAAAAGTATTAGAAAGCTTTCCCTAAGATTATCATGATCAAATAATACATGAGAAATCAAATAGATGAGTGTGTCATACCTTGTTAAATGATGTGTGTCCTAACTAGTTGCCTGTAATCTTTAGCTTCTAGCTTTTTCTATAGTCCTCACAAAGAAGAAAACTCTAGATAACACAAAAAAAGAGATCAAGGCACCAATATACAAATATGATTTGAAAAAATACCTATGAATATGATAAAGGAGAAATGTAATAGATCCAATAAATGTAGATAATGTTTATGGGAAGGAAATGTATCACTTTGTTAAACATAAAAGGAGTAATTACAACCTAAGCGTTGATGTTAGTGAGAGTTTCTGATTCAATAGAGAGAATAGTTATTCTTTTAAAGGTTGTACTCAAAGCTAGAGCAAGATATTTTAGTAGTTTCTCTATTCAAATGATTAACAAAAAGAGGCTTGAGGTGATTTTCCCAGTTGGGTTCCTCTAGAAATCACTATGTACTTGTGGTTTTTCTTGTTTTTGATGTCTATGTATGTTGTTATAAATTGTGATTTCCGTTTTGTAGATCAGTAGAGTAGAATTGTGTCCCTCATTTTTCATTTTTAGATCTTTAGCATTTGAAATTTCTATCAAATTACTACATGGTTTGAAGCCCCAAAATCACATTAGAACCAATATTTCAAACTTGTCTCCCAGGAATTTCAAATTTCCATCTTCAATGCAACAACTTTTCTTCATGATCGGGAAAACCTCTTTCAATGAACTAAGATTGGATTATATCGTGAAGGCTAGCTTGAATTTCATAGTCTAGAAGGATCAAATGGAGGAATTTATTTATGATAATGATATCTTACAATATGTTAAAGCTCATATTCAAAAACCTCCATAGTCAGATGCACAATAGTTAACCCAGTGGAAGAAGGATGTTGCAAAGGCTAGGAGAATTCTTCTAGAAGCTGTTAGAGACCATTTGGCATCAAACATCCATGGAAAAGAGACACCATTTTCTCTATGGAAGATGCTAACTGAGCTATTAAAAAATAACAGTGACCATAAAAAATATCTCTCAAAGAAAAATTTTGAAACATTAGGATGTAAAAAAATGATGTTGTTCCACAATATCTCTCCATATTTACACAAGTTCGAGATGAGATTGGAGGGGTTGGGGTGAATGTTGCAGAAGATGACCTAGTGATCCTAACTCTTCTAGGCCTTCCAAAATCCTAGCACAAGTATAAGGACTTTGTGAATGGAAGGGAAAAATTACTGAATTGGGAAAGGTTGCCATCTGATTTAGGTTAGTAAGAGTTCAGGAGAAATACCAAAGATGGAACAACATCCAAAGTTGAGGATGAAGGGAAATTTTCCTTGGTTGGGAAGGGGAAGAAGGGAAAAGGAAAAAAGACCCAAAGAAAACTTGACTCCATCCAAAATAATGGAAAGAAGAAATACTTGGGCAAGATAAAATGTTGCCACTGCCACAAATATGAGCGTTATGCAACAAAATGTTTTCCCAATAAGTGTAACAAGAATCCTTGAAGAGGAGCAGGGGATGAAGCACTGGCTTCATAATTCAAATTAGACTTCACCCTAATAGCATGCCTGGCCAACACTATTATTAGGAGTCCATGATACCTTGATTCTGGTTCCTCGTTCCATATGACAAAGTGAAAAGAGCTTTTCATTATCCTAGAGGACAATGATATCCATATGCATATTGAGTTGGGGGATGACGGGAGGTACAATGCTACAAGAATTCGTATTGTCATATTTGAGAGAGAGAAAGCCTCCCCTCCTCTCCTCAATTATGTTATGTTTCTACCTAGGCTAAAGAAGAATGTGGCCTCTTTAAAAGTATTGGAGAATAGAGGCTATGATCTTATCTTCAGTAAAGGGAAAGTATTTTTGAGACACCTAGCTATCGGGAAAGTGAAAAAAATTGTAGTTTGAGTCAAGAACCTAGAGAAACGTGAGGTGGCAGAATGTGTTGCATTCAGTATCAAGGCAAAAAGGTGTAGATTCAAGATGTTGGAGAACTATAACATAGGATATTGGGTCACCTACACCATGCTTCCTTAAAAATCATGCCAAAGATCACCATTGGTCTCCCTAAAGTGTCCCTTGATTAGAAGGATGTATGAAAGGGTTTCATATTGGGGAAATATATCAAAACCGCATTCCATGGTGAAGATAATAGAGTAAAGGAAATTTTGGAGTGAGTCCACTGTGATGTTTATGGGCCCTTTTCTACAATCTCCACAATAAAACATAAGTACTAGGTTATTTTTACTGATGATTTCTCTAGAAAATGTTGGATCTTCTTCATGTAGAAGAAGGATGAAGTTTTCTCAAAATTTGTTGAATTTAAGGCATTGGTTGAGAAGGACACTGGGAGAAGGGTGAAGGCTCCCAGGAGAAACCATGGATGAATTTGTTTCAAATGCCTTCAAGGATTTCTGTACCAAATAAGGTATTCAAATAGCACTAATAACACCCCATAATCCACAATAGAATGGGATAGATGAGGGGAATACCAGATGCATAATGGGAGTAGTAAGAGAAATGTTGCATGATCAAGGGATGCCATTTCATTTATGCGTAGATGAATGCAACATAACAATCTACTTATGAAACTAGAGTCCTCTTAGAATACTTAGCATGATCACATTGGAGGAATCTTTCTCTAGGAGAAAGCCTGATGTGACTCATTTAAGAATTTTTGGAGCTTTAGTTATTGTCATGTCTCCAAGGACCTGAGGAAGAAACTCGAGTATAAAACTGAGTTGGGAGTTTTAGTAGGATACATCAAAACTTCACACAATTATCAGGTGTATTTACCCTCATTAAGGATGAGAATTGCGAGGAGATATGTCTAGTTCGATGAGGAGAAGGTTATGAGATTCTCTCTCGAATGACAGTTAAGTATCCCACTAGACCATGAGCTTATAGATGAAAATGAGAAGCCTAAAAATGAGATTTAGGAGGTTATGGAGTAGCCACACGCAGTGGAGCATACTAGAGGCAAAGTGGAGGCACCCATGTAACTAGAATCTTCTAGACAGGGAGAAAGAGAACCAACGAATATGATAAATTATTACAGGATTCTAGGGAGAATGTAGGAGCCCTTACATTAGTACGCAGACAAAGGAGGTCACCTGAGAGGTACTTTGGTTACATGGATCTCATGAGAGAGCTCATTGAAACAAAGTCTTCTTCACTTGAGGAAGATTTTTCTCAAACTATTTGGGTTGATGCCATGGTGGAAGAATATGAATCCATCATGAGGAAAAAATTATTGGAGGTGTTGTCAAGACTAGAAGGGAAATCAATGGTTGGTTCCAAATGTATCTACAAAGTGAGCATGCAGATGATTGAAGAATCAAGAAGTACATGTCCAGATTTGTTGCCAAACGATTTTGTCATGTAGAGGGAGTGGACTATGAGGAAAATTTTGCACCAACTGTAAGATATTCCTCAATCAGATCGATTATAGCATTAGTTATGTAGATGGGGTGGAAAATACACCAGATGTATGTGAAGATTGCCTTTCTCAAAGGTGTTATTCAGGAGGAAAATTACATAGAGCAACGAGAAGGACTTGTGACATGTGATTGGAGTCACATGTGAGAAGACTCAAGAGGGCATTGTATTGTCTCAAACAAACACCCCTAGCATGTTACACTCAGATCGACAGTTATCTCAGTGGATTTGAATTCATCAAAAGTGAAGTAGATGTGAACCTCTATCACATTGTGGTACATGGTAATTTTATTATCATTGTTTTGTATGTTTTAAGATTTAATATTGACGTGTGATGAGTAGTTGATATGCTCTTGCAAAGAGGATATTGAAACGAAATTTGAGATGAAATACATGGGCTTAATAAATTACTTCTTCGGGTTGGAAGTATGGAAAGGTGATGGTGAATTGTTTGTTTCTCAGGGGAAGTATTCCTTTGAAATTATTCAAATATTTCATATGGAAAATTGTAAGCCTATGGACACACCTCTAGCTACAAACTAGAGGAAGGAGGATGCCACTTCAGGTGAAGAGTTTGATGCTACCATCTACAAGAAGATTGTGGTGTCTTTGATGTATCTTGTGAACATAAGACCTAACATGTCCTACATAATAAACTAACTTAGTCAAGATATGGATAATCCTACCACGTTGTATTGGAGGGAAACAAATTATTTGTTACAGTAGCTCAAGAGAACTATCAAGTATGGATTATGGTACATGAGGATAGAGGGAGTGAAGCTCCAAGGCTTCATCGATGCAAATTTGGCAGGGAGTCCACCAGACAAGAAAAATACTTCAGGTGCTATCTCCAATGTTATGTCCGCAACTATTTCTTGCTATAGAAGGAAGGAAAGGTATGTGGCACTCATCTCATCAATAGTTGAATACATGGAGCAAGCCAAGCAACATGTGAGTCCATATAGCTGAGGAAAATACTTGCAGGTATTTTCAGTCACAGGATGGATCTGATGGTGATATATTGTGATAATTAGAGTTGCACTATGCTCTATGATAATCTCGTATTTCATGACAATTCCAAGAAAATAGATATATGGTATCATCATTTGCGAGACTGTGTGTAGAGGGAAATTATATTGCTACAATACATTCCATGATCAGAATCTGGATTAGGAGCAAAAATTAGCTCAAAAACAAAAGTGCTCGAAATCATTAGAAACCTGACCCAATGAATTCATGTTGGAAAAATTATCTGAATGCAATGCATTTCATTCAAAAGAAAGTTCATGTGAGGAAGATAGAGCCCGCTAACCGCTTTGCCAAACAAAAGAAATTTTGAGAAAGAAATATACAGTCAGTGCATAGTCAACAGTACAAAATACTGACGTGGAAGGTGACTATACAAAGTCAAGGTTGGTCAAGTGGCATGTTTTTATTGGTTTACGTGTGGGGTGATGTGGCAAGTTTTGCTTGGTTGAAAGTGAACCAATGAGGAGGGGACAAGTGGCAAGCCCAGAGGCCACCACGTGTCCCTCCCCAAAGGTCAGTTTATGGCCCAATGTAAAATTTTTATGGAGGTGGTGAGGTTCAACCCTACTACCTCCTCTGCAAAGACCAAGCGACATACTATTACGCCTGCACAATGATACTTAACACTATATGGTTTCAAGTTATATTTAAATGTTATAACGTATGTGGTTGGGGGTCGGGAGGGCCAACTTGTAGGCTATACCTCCCATGTGAACACATATTTGGTGGCTATGGTTAAAGGTTAGCCAAAAAGATGCAACAGTAAACAGTAACCACAACCTTTACCACAACCACATGTGACCACTACAACACTTAATGCTAGTGGTTTACCATAAACGCGAATTATGCACCAATCACATTTAACCACTAATTAAACACACTTAGATGTTAATTAAACCCATAGTTAACTTGACGAAGAAATTGACAAACCTGACAAATCTGAAGATTCCTCCAAAATTAGTGGACTAACTAGAGTTCCTCCAGTTTTATTGGAGGTTTATTAGGAGAAAATGTTTTGACCATAACTTGGGAAAATTTTGACAAATTGGAGATCAGAAAAAGGTGTTCCTAGATTATTCGGATGCTCTAAAAAGAATGGAATAGGTTGCAGAGGAAGAGAGGCACTTCTTTATGTAATTTTTCCATGTTGAATTTTAAGGAAGCTAAGGACCACCAGGAGAGGAGGTCAAGCCTAGATCAACTGTAGTCCAATTGCAGAGCTTGGAGAGTCATAATTGGGGTTTTTGGATGCTATAAGTCCATTGAGGTAGGTTTCAGGAGTTGTAGAGCATCGTAAACTATAATTTTTTCCATTTTGAGCAAATATAGAGGCTTAAGCCATGGAAGGTGGACCAAGGAGATGTAGCCGAGGAGGGGTGAACTCGTTTATCAAAACATTGTGCTTGACGTAAATTTACTTTTTTTTGTTTAACACTTGTCTTTCATTCTATTCTTCTCATGATTATAACATAAAACTTAACATAAATTTCCTTGTTTTGATTCACAAACACCATAATAGAACCATGCACTTGAAGCAATTATCAAGCATTTGTTTATAAATCTGAAGTTGAACTTAGCACAACAAAACTAGCATTCAATAACAGATCATTCCAACCAAGGAGCAAGATGGTGACATCTTGACAAATGCATTCATAAGAGGTAAATTATAATTCTAAAGGTGCAGGATAGGGGTTGTGAAAACCCCTTTCTTGCTAAGAGGGAGTGTTAAAAAATGTAGCAAGAGAGGCTCAACTTGACTTTAACCTTAGTATAAATTAATAAATTGAAATTCCACATCAGTAGGACAACTTGGACGCATTTAACTATCGTGATATGGCTCTTGTCACTCGATTATCTCAATAAATTATAGTTATGGGCTTGGAGTTTAGTTATGCATGTGTTGATTGCTAAAATCTAACAATCTAGTTCATTTGTTCTCAGTTAACTAGCCTCTAACTATTGTTAGAGTTAGTTGAAAGTCATTTGTGCAGTGGGATAGTAGTCTAACTCAAAGATTGGTTAGTTAACTAATCAATACACCCAAAATATCTTATACATGCATGGAATTCGGATTTCTCAGCTGAGGTGGAAGAGTCAAGGGCAATGTAACATGAGTTGTATACTAGTTGAGTTTACAATTATTGAATGGAGTTAGGATATTAGCTCCTTGAGAATTGTGCAAGGAAAAAGGGAATTCCTTATTATTTAGGAGCTCAAAATTGCTCAAATTTACACACGGAAATATGAGGCTAGAGGAGCAAATAATTGGCTAAGTTTGGCTTGAGTTTCTCATTCAACAAAGAGAATAATTATTCTTCTGTAGGTTGTGTTCAACGCTGGAGTAAGAAATTGTAATAGTTTCTCTGTTCAACACATTAATGCAAAGAGGCTTGAGGGTTTTTTTTCCCAATTGGGTTCTGTTAGAAATCATTGTGTACTTGTGTTTTTTCTTGTTGCATGTCTATGCATGTTATTCTAAATTGTAATTTCCATTCCGTAGATCGGTACAATAGAATTGTGTCTCTTGTTTTCCAATTTGAAATCTTAAGCAACTGCAATTTCTATCAAATTTCTTTAGGATAAGCGATGGAGGTTGAGGTTCAACAAGGTATGGAGGTCGATTCAGATCCAAACTGATTAGAGAAGATGTCATACACAACGCTTCTAGAATATAATCTTCTTCTATTCTTTTTATTTTTATCTTTGTTAAAACAATGTCTCACCTTTTGAAAAGGAAAATTGTGACAATGTCACAGATCAAGGGTTATACACAATGTGAAAACCTAGTAGTTGAATGGATAATAACAGTCTCACCTCCAACACCCTTTAAATTAGGCTTTCTAAAGGTATTTGTATACGATTCTTATCTTACTGAGTGATTTTCTCTCGCAAATTATTCAAGGATTGGTGGAAATTATGCTTCAAATGGTGAAGGATATGGGCAGATCATTTATTACAAGTGTGACAAATTAATGTGTAACACCCATGCAACTTCCTCTAAGGAAAGATGAACCCCTAAGTTCATTATAATTTTATGCTTATTCTTTTAATTGCATTTTATTTCTTTTTATGTTTTAGAACTATAGTCTATTTATTACACCCCATTGCTATTTTATGATCTCCATAAATATTTTGGAATTCTCCAAAATTTAATTTTACTATAAAATTAAAAATTTGTTTTTATTTTATTCATTTAAAATGAAGAAATCTTGGTCCTAATAGGCAGCAGAGGGGTAGATATTAAAACAATTTAAACGAGTGAATACATGATTTTAACAAGTGGTAGCGAAGTAGGTTGTCCGTTTAGAGGCGACAAAATGAATGCGTATTGACTTAATTTGTCATTTTTTCGAAAAATATAATCTTCGACCAAATTCATATATGAAGACTCATTAATATTATCAAAGATTCGAGGTGGAAGCAAGGAAGCGACATGCCCATCTAGAATCAAGTGGGCTCATCATACAAATCCCACTACCGGTATCAATTATGCAGCGTTGAACGGAAGACTCATACAAGGACACCACAACACCACATTACTAATGCAAACCATGGAGGGACAGTAAAATTTGAATACGAAGACAGTAAAAATATTTATATATATTCTTTTTATCATTTAAAATTTTAGAAAAAATAAATAAATAACTTTTAGTTATAAAAAGGTTTTCAACGAAAATCACATTATATATCACAAAACTTCAATGTAACCATAAGTAATTTTTAATTTATTTTTTTTTATTTTTATATTAATATATTTAATCATGAAAGATAAATCTAAAATTCAATACGACACCGTGAGAGTTGCCTTTCCAAAATGCATTACATTCGTTATGATCTGGATGATGTCTTATTATTAAATTGCAATAAAGTATTATCAATTATCTTTAGTTTAATTATGTTTTCTCTATTTGTTTTAAGTATAAGGTTAGATGACATTTCACGGTCATATAGGTTACTTATTGGTATTAGATAATTTAATTTGATGATGTCTTATTATTAAATTGCAATAAAGTATTATCCATTATTTTTTTGTTTAATTATGTTTTCTCTATTTTTAAAGTATAAGGTTAGATGACATTTCACGTTCATACAGGTTACTTATGGGAACTAAATAATTTTTTTTTTTTAATTAAAATGTTTGATTTTGCAATGTAAATTGAAAGATGTTTAATTATGTTTTCTTTATTTTTTTAAGTATAAGGTCAGATGACATTTCACATTCATACAGGTTACTTATTAGTCTTTGTCTGGGACTATTACGGATTGATCGATCGCTGACCGAGCATTAGCTCATAGTTTGACTGTTTTAATTTTATTGTTTTGGCATTTTAACTAAAGTTTAATGCTCGGAATTTTGATTCAACAAACTTTTAACCAAAGTTTTGGTTCGGAAAATAATTGGGGTCTTGTTACAGCCTTCACGTTGTTAGATGCAAAGTACCGTTAATATGCCAACATTTTAAACACAACTTAGTTTGTCCAAAAATTTTGGTACCTGTTCTGCGTATCCTGCATGCAAGACAGATGTTTACATTATCCAAAGTCCAGTTGAGGCCACCTTTTATTAAGATGAAACCTGATGCAGGAGCATCCAGCTCCGAGGAGACTTAAAAGGCTAACAGTCTCACGAAGAATTCAGAAACAAATGGTCGTTCATTTTAACTAGACAAGTGTTGGGCTTGTCGGTCATTTGATTTTAATTTTACTTTAGTTTTTATTTATTTTATCTGTTACAGTTGTTTAGGAGACTGATTACAGGAAAATTAACTAAATTAGTTCTTTACAGTTGTAGCAGTTGGAATTAGTTTCATAACTGGCAAAATAGTTACTTTCTGTTAAAGTAGTTTTACCAAGAACAGTTGAAAACATTTCATTTAAAAACAGGAGGGACATCATTGTACGGGTTCTCTCCCCCGAAAAAGGAAAATCGAGCAAAGCATTAATCTTTGTTTTATCAGAAAAACAACATTCATTTGATTTCCATTCATTACTGTATAATCGAATTACAAGATTAGTTACTGCCATCAGACTTACAAGCATAGAGTATTCTTTTATTATAGAGCGTGCCATCGTGTGTGAAAACGTGTTAACAGCAACGACACTATAGAAGAAGTAGACGAACAAGGCGACTCAAGTACAGGCGGAAGACCGAAGTCGACTTGAGCCATAGAACGAGAACGAGAAACAGCGAAGGGTCCTAGAAGTAACCCACAGACACAAGGTTACATTCGGTAACGAAAACAATCTACAGGTATTTTTTTTAGAACTCGACGAAACCTCCTAAAATTGAATATATATGGAACGATAATTACAGTCCAGAACAAAAGCACATTGTAAGTTCTTTTTGCACATACAGTATCATCGAACATTTAAAAGCAGAGATATACAATTCCATATATTATTGTTAACGAATAGACAAGAGCCGAGCGACACATTCACTGTAGGGAAAGAGCCCATTAAATTTATTGATCAGAGTATATACGTTACAGACAGAGGTTCACTGTTGAACCAATAATACACAGTGGCATACACAGCAGAGCCATTTCAAATCACAATCGACCAAACAGGAAGCCGAGGGTTTGTAGGACCGAACACGAAGCAACAGAAGGAGGGCTCGAAAATTGTCATAGAACCCTCTCTTAAAATCGACAGAATACTCAGACGTGTCTAACAACTTCCAAGATCAAAAACGAAGGGTTACAGCAGAGCTGTCCGAGAAGACCATAACGGAAAGCTAGTAACCAAAAAGGGTTCCTAAATAACAGAACACGAAAGCGAGGAAAGCTTAGCCGAGAGGGATACCACCTCCACAAGACCGGACTTGACCATTACAGGACCTAACAGACTTAAAACATAAATAGTCAAATGCATATCTACAGAACGGAACAGAGCTACCCGTGACTGAAGCAGCGAAATCACCAATAGGGCCGCAGAATAACCTCAACCATAGAGCGTTACAGGTGGATACCTGTCATTAAAAAAAACGACCAAACAATGTTAGAATCGAAAACACATTCGTAAGCCGAAGAAACCAGGAAACGACAAAGCAAGGGTTTGATTAAAGGTTACCTGAGAGTAAGGGAGGATTGCAAAACAACCAGAGAACAACCATAACCTGCTGACAGTGGCAAGCAGGGGTTAGAAACGAAACCAGAAAAACCCAGAATCTCCAACATGAAAAGTAAACTTACCATGTGACCAGGAGGAGCGTGGAATGATGGTGCGAGCCTGCCATTGAGAAAACGAACCAGTCAAGTTAATTTGAGGAGCATAGCCAACGAGAATGCAAAAATCGAAAATCACGACATATACCAAAAATTCCATATAAATACCATTAAAAACAGGAGGAAAAACGTTGCAGGTCCCGAAGGCGTTCATCCACAGCCTCAAAACACTACTAAACCACAGTAGTTTCGTCACTGTACAGCGAGAACAGAACCTGAGGTTTTTCACAGGCGCGGACCGAACTCTCCAGGCACAAAGGAATGAGAACAATGGCAAAGTGAAGCGCGGCAGCGAGAACAAAAGTCGAGGTAACCGGCCAGCGTGGGTCATTAACCGGAGAAGCCGGGACAAACCCTAAACCCTGCCCTCGAGGCATCGTACCGTTGATATTAATTGAACATTAAAAGTCATACCAGCCACGGAATAAAACAGGACAGGTGCAAGCATACGGCGGGAGCCGTCAAAACCACTTGTTAGGTTAGCAAAGTTAGAGAAGAAGCCAAGTATTACATGCATTCTTTGATAAACTTCCATTTGTTTCTCCACCCCTCCGCTGCATTATACGCTGCACATTCGTGATAAAATTCCATTTGTTTCTGCCGCCCCTTACTGCAAAATAAAATGCAAGTACTTATCTGATCGGATCTTCTTTGAGGACCATCATCTGCAATGTTTCACATCTTACATAATGAGAGATGATCCTCAGTTGTGCAATTACAAAATTGAGAGATCGATCTTTGATGTTTGTGGCTCGACGGGCGACGAGACCAGGCATTTGTTGAATGGAATACATGGTGGCGTTTCAGCGACTCCATACTGCCCACAATGATGGTGAGTTTCATGGATTCGTAAAGTCAACACATCCAGTGAATTAAATTACTTTTTACGGAATACGAATTTGGTGTAGATACTAGGCGACTTATTAGCCAGGAATATGTCAAACTCATGTTTTGCATTGCGCATTTTGCTTTGACCTGACATTGATGACTATGTCAACACGAACTGCAGCTGGAATGGTGAGCTTGACCAGATATATTGATAAATCAATGCTATTAGAAGGCCATGCATCGGGAATGTCTGCATTGGACACGCATTGGGTTGCTGATATTTCGGTGCAACACACGCCTGTAATGAGGAGAACGCACAAAAGTCAGCTTCTTTCGGGTGTCGGAAGCGATACTAACCCTTCTCCGTCCGCTCCATCTTCTACAGCTCTTCGTTCTGAGGTGAGCGATGTCTGATTTGAGTTTTTTGCTTGCAATTTTCAATTCTGGTTTTGAAGGGCTTGGAATGCCTTTTGCAAATGTGTAATCTTTTATTTCGCAGAGATTGGTAGGTCTGTCTCTGCGGGGCCTTTCAAAACGACTAAGTCAAAATCCTCAACTGCAGAAGCTAAAGACTCATAAATTTAAAATTGAGGGTTTCAATCTCCAATAATTTCAAATATCAATCTCTGAATGTCCAAAAAATTACGCTCTATTAAGCTCTGGGTCTTTCTTTACACTCTAACCAAGTCTTCGGTGTATGCATTTCAACTATCTTAAAACTCATTTAAAAATTTTACCAAAAAAAACTAGACCTTCGCAATATATCTTAATAATAAGTAAAGAAAAAAAATATTAAATAAGTAAAGAAAAGGCAATGTACAATTTTTTTGGACATAGACTTAAATGCTTTGTATTAATTAAATATTTTTGAATGTAATTA
>APFE030892234.1:36350-82464 GCA_000404065.3 Pinus taeda
ATATATTTAATTAGTTTTTTATTGACATTAAACTTTCTGAAATACATGATATAGTTAAAAGTTTCGTTGTTCATTTTGAAATAAAAGTTAATGAATTCGTTGTTCATTCTAAAATACACGAATTTGATATTCATAATGCAGAATTGATTTTTTAATTTTGTAACTTATTCGAAAAGTCTATTGAAAGCTCTTGAAAAAGAAAGGGCAGCATTGATTTCTTTCGTTGTCTCTGTGCATTTTTATCTACAATATGCCACTCTTTTATATGATTGTTCATTTAAGCCTATAGCATACACATAATATCTAATTCTTTTAACTTCTCTGCATCACAGTCTCGAGCGTTTCTGAATAAAGACCTCGCGGGAAAAAGTTGTAGTTTCTCTGCGCTCTCTTCCAAGGACAGAATCAATAGTTCCCAAATTCTCCAGAGAACAAATTACACAAATTACACACTGAATTTGTTTTATCCTAGAAAGCGTGACTGTTATGTGAATGAGCAAAGTTGGTTTAGATCTGAAACATGAGTGCTTAAAAGATTAAGTTTATGAAATGATCAATACCCCAAACATTCAACTTCTATAACATATTAAATTGATACAACAATATATGGAATAACTGGATCATTAAACTACATTTATTAAGATTTGTAATATAAAGATTTAAAATATTCAGTCTACATAAATAAAAACTACTTATTAAAAAATAACAAAAAAAATATATATCACAAATATTATATAAAATTTCCAAAATAAAAAAATATATATCTAATTCGCCATAATTACACTTATATAAAAATAAAAGTTCATCACTCTTTCTATTTCATTTGAAGAGTACACCCATGTTCATTTTGAAATATTAAATTATATAATTTGTATTTAATAATTAAACTTGTCCAACACACTGGGCATTGTTTTATTACACATTCAAGTGGATTATGTGATTGTGTGATTGTTTTCTCTGTTCTCGAATAAGATGCCTTTGTGATAGCCTTCTATGAACCCATTAAATTAATATGAAAATTGTATTTCCTTTGAAATTCGATTAAGTGAATTATGCGATTGTGTGATGCAGACAGCAAGATCTTTTAACGGCCATGCAGACAGCAAGATCTTTCAGGTAAGGTAGGAAGTTTGTTCTACAAAGGCATGTTTTTAGCGAAACAGAAAGCTCTTAGACATGTTGCAGGTCTGTTCATTAGCTCTTATCTGTGGTGCACAATTTTGCTTTGGTGGTCTTTCCCAAGGTGACACCGCAAGGTATACCTCCTTTCGTGCGTCCTTCACCTCCTCCATGGGATGATCCACCGGATCTCAATGTTCAAATTCATCTCCAATATCCTCCATGTATTGCATTCATTGCAAGCTTAAGAGTTGTCCTCTTCATTAAGAGATAATAATGAAGTTGCTAAATGTTTCTTATTAATTTTAAAAGGTAATGTACATCCAAGGCTGAATCTGTTTCTAATCATCCCTTGAACCTGCCCACTCTGCATCTCAGTTAACTTAAAGACTTCACTTTTCTCGAGCAATATACTATAATTCAATGTACTTTTTACGTATCTTGTAATTCAATGTACTTTTTACGTATCTGCAACTTCTCAACCCCGTCAGGGACTACCGCTACTACAGTGGCTCCCTTGTTGGAATTAGATAATTTTTTTTTGTTAATTAAAATTTTTTATTTTACAGTGTAAATTGAAAGATGTCTAATTATGTTTTCTTTATTTTTTTAACGAATTAGATAATTTAAATTTTTTGTTAATTAAAATTGTTGATTTTATCGTTCATACAGGTTACTCATTGGAATTAGATAATTTATTTTTTTGTTAATTAAAATTTTTGATTTTACAGTGTTATTGGAATTAGATAATTTACCTTTTTTGTTAATTAAAATTTTTTATTTTACATTGTGAAATATGTGGATATGAACTCAATTTTCTTGCATATTTTTTTTGGTAAGTAATGCCTTAATAATGTACCCATTCACCATTAGTGCAAACCCCTTGAGCTGTATATTTAAATTATGTATTTAGATTTATTTTAAAATATTTTTTTACTAAATCATCTTTATATATCTAAATCAAAGTATTTAAATTTAATTTAAAATACTTTTCTAATACATTATGATTAAAAATTTATTTTATATTTTATTTAAAAACCGTTATAAAAATTATAGCCAAAAAACACCTATAAACATCAAGGAAAAACAAAATCAAAAATACATTACTAGTTGCGAATTAACTAAATAAAAAATGAAATTGAAAAATACATAAGTAGTTGCGAATTAAAATCTCTACCTCTTACACTAAAGTATGTGTTACCATTTAACCCATGTCATGCCCATTAAAACGTGTACGTTACAATTCTAGGCAACATGCCTTTGCGATAATAGCTATAATGTGACCTAAATACCTTTTAGGTTTAAATTTTAATGTAAATATAATATGAAATAATTTAATATAATATAATAATTTTATTATTATATAAGTTTTAGTGGGGTAATTTGAATTGGTAATTGAAATAATGTGAAATTTATCGATGCATTATAGATTTAAGAAGTTTAAATAACTTTCTGTTTTAAATATAAATTTAAAGTTTTAAATTAATTAATATTAATTATAATATTTATCTAAAAAATAAGTTTAAATTATAAAATTTTTAAGATTTAGGTTTAGATTTTTTAGTGTATAATTTTTTAATAATAGTATTTTAATAAAAAGTAATATAATAATAATTTGTTTATTGGTAAGTTTTATAAGGTGATATTAGATTTATGTAGGTTTTATGATAATATGAAGGTTTAAAATTATTATTGTTATAATATTAATAATAAGTTTTAATTAGGTTTCCATACTTTTAGGAAGTTAGGTGTATAATTTCTTTTTGCTTTTTATATTAAAATAGTGGTTTCATAATATTTTTTTATTTTGTATAATAATAAATAAAAATATAAAAAATAATTAAATATTATTAATTATTTTCTTATAGGTTTCCTTGATTTTATAATGATGAGTTTACACTTGTTGGTTCAAAACTGTATTGGCCAAAATTTCCTCATTGAATTTCTACCGAATATAATAATTAAAAAAGAAAGTAGTGCATATATTTTTAATATTATACATAAAATGTTAATAACAATTATTAATTGGTTATTGTTATTAATACTTTAACATTTAATATCATTCCTGCTAATATTAATACTTATATAACATTAATAATAATTTTTATGATACTATTATTAATTTTAATAATATTTTCCATAAAAAATAATAACATTAATAGTAGTGTTAGCCCATGGGGTGTATTGTTAAGTCACTGAGCGATGTGCAGGTCATTGGTTCAAAAATATATGAGCAAAAATCTAGCCATGTTAAAGGTTGGTGTGTCTTAGGTTGGGTGCAGTCCTTGGGTGATTTTGACGACTTAGATGCCCCTAAGTCACAGTTGCTCAAGCCATAGGTTAAGCCTGAAGAACTCAGGCCACTTGACAAACAAACAAACAAAACATTAATAATATTATTATTAGTAATTATAATATTATTGTATTAATAATTTATTACATTAGCAATATTGCATTAGTTATCACATTAACAATATTGCATTATTAATATAATAATTATATGTATTAATACTTTATACTAATATTAATTCTATTAGTAACATTTAATATGTTGTGCTATTGAAAACATAATATAATATGCAATATAATATAATAATGTTACTATTAATATTAAAATTATCAACATCAATAATATTATTTTTGTTAATATACATATCATTAGTAATAGTATTTATGTAAATAATATTAAAATCATATAATGGTAATCTATGAACAACAATGGTGATCCATCAAGATATTTATGGTTATAATGGTCTACCAAGGAAAACAGTGGGCAACCATAATCAACCATAATGGTTACCGATGATCAACCACAATCACTCATGTCAACTATAATGATCATCCCTAATCAATCATGCTCACCCATAATGGTCAACCAAGATCAACCATGGTAAATGAAATTTATTAATGTGATTGATATACGTCGATCAATCTCATCATCCCTGATCAAGGATGTTCAAACATGGTTAATGAATGATCCCCACACATGTTGGTTGTAACTTCCATAACCACATTTACTAATCTTCCTGATATATGCCATGGTTAACCAATATTGGGTTTAACAATGCCATCCTTTGTAGCAAATTATTAAATACTTGACCATGATCAAACTTGGTCGACTCTATGTTTAATATATTTGACAATATTCAACCTTTTTCACTCAAAGTCATCCTTAATCAATGTAACTCAACCATATTCAATTATAGTCAACCATGGTTGACCAAAGTTATTCGTTGTCAACATTAATCAAGTATGGTCATTCTTGGTTGGTCACAATTAAGATTTAAAAGTGTTTAATAATAAAAATATTAATATTAATAAAATTAACCAATAATAATAATAACATTGTTATGTTGGAATCATATGTAAATCTATCCAATGTAGCAATGCGACATTATCAATCTTGGTCAACCATCGTAGACCATGTTCATCCATGGTCAACCATGATCAACCATGGTCAAGCATGGTCAATCATAATGGTCAACTATGATCAAACTTAATGGTCAACCAAATTCACTAATGTCAAGCATATTAGTCATCCATAATCAACCATGGTCAAGAATGGTCAAATATGATCAACCTTAATGGTCAACTAAATTCACTAATGTCAATCATATTAGTCATTCATAATCAACCATGGTCATGCAAGAGCAACCCTTGTTAATGAAATTTACTAATGTGATTGATATACATTGATCAACCTCATCAACCCTCATCAAAAATGAATTCACCCCATAACTAGCACAACCAAATTTACTAATGTGGTTGATATCGTTGACGAATATTTGGTTTAACCAAGTCACCATTAGTAGTAGATGTTTAAATAGTTCACCATGATCAAATATTGTCAACCCTACATTTATCATATTTAACAATAGTCAACCTTATTCACTCAAAGACATCCTCAGTCAACGGAACTCAACCGTATTCAATTATAGTGAGTCACGGTTGACCAAAGTCATTCATTGTTAACCTTAGTCAACTATGCTAATATTTGGTTGGTCACAATCAAGATTTAAAAATGTTTAATAATAAAAATATTAATATTAATAAAGTTAACTAATAATAATAATATTGCTATGTTGGAATCGTACATAAATATATCAAGTGTCACAATGTGAAAAATATTTTTGCAATGTAAGAATCATTGTTGCAATGTTACATTACATTGCAATTTATGCAACGTCACATTGTGACATTACAAAATGTGGTAAACTACATTTAATAATGTGGTTGACTATGTTTAACTATGTTTGACTATGTTTGAGAATCAACAGTGTTCAACTTCGGTCAAACATAATTTCCTACTAATATTGTTGATTAATATTAATAATCCACCACATAACATAAAAATGGTACAAAAATTTATGCAACATTGAAGTGTGACAAACATTGTCACAATGTTACATTATATTCTAATTTATACATTGGAATGAGGCATTACAATGTTGACACATTATGACATTTTATCACATGCGACAATGTTATCCCTGTATTAGAATTTTTGACTATGTTTGACAATCAACACTCTTTGTTGTGCAACCAACTCACAAAATAGAGAAGAGATATCTTAACGACTTCAAAATTAGCCTCTTTCAGGGGGATACCTCCTTTACATTACACAAATGAACAATTCTTGGATGTTGCAAATGACAAGACCTCCTTTCTATATAGATGAGTCTAAGGGGACACAATATAATCAGAGCCTACATAACAATAATATTGTATGGGCACAACAATAACAATAGTGAGATTCTATGAGGAAAAATAATAACAATATGAGGACTATAATAAGGGGGTTTCACTAATAACAATCAAGAGCTACACTATTAGTATAGGGACCTAACATGCCACTATCCTTTAAAAAAGTGTTGTCCTCAACACTTGAGAAGTTCTGGATGCTTCTGTATAAAATTATCATCCTCCGATGTGGAATATTCTATAGGTAAGTTCTTCCGCTTGATGAAATATGCTAAAATTTATTGATTTCATAGCTATAGGGTTATTGTTTCATGACTTGTTCAAGTTCCAATATGATTTTTCCTTCCTCGTCGAGTTCCAACAATATGGTTTTAACTGGGAGCTTGTCACCTATAACCTTGTTTAAGAATGACACATGGAAAACTGGGTGCACTCGGAAGGATGCAGGAAGCTATAATTTGTATGTTATAGTATCAATCTTTTGCAACACCTTGTAAGGACCATAGTACTTTGGTGATAATTTATTATCATTCTTAGCTTGGTTGAGGGAAATTTGTTTGTATGGTTGTAGCCGTAAAAATACCGAGTCACCTAAATCAAAACTTCTTTCACTGCGATGTTGATTTTCTTGTTGTTTCATTCGATTTTGCGCCAACTTCAGGTTATCATTTAAGCGTTGAATAACTTTTTTTTGATTCTCGATGTGATATTCCATTATTTGACCCTTAGAATTCATCAAACCTTGAAATGTATAAGGTCCATTGGTAAGGCCAAAAGGCATGACCAAAATTTCATGATGACCGTCATGAGTTCTAAATGTTGTTTTCAAAATGTCCTCAGTCTTCATTCTAATTTGATGATATCCTGAACAAAGATCCAACTTGGTAAAGTAAATTTCTTCATGCAATTCATCCATTAATTCATCAATAACATGAATGGTAAATTTATCATCAATAGTGAGCTTGTTGAGCTCCCTATATTCTAGACACATGCGCCATGATCCATCCTTCTTGTGCACCAATACTACCGGAGCAGAGAAATAACTTTGGCTAGGTTGAATTATACTAGCCACTAACATCTTTGAAACCATATGTTCAATTTCACTCTTTTAGCCATACAGATATTTGTAAGGCCTGATGTATGGGGAAACACTTCCTGTAATCAAATAAATAGAACGATCATTATGATGAATAGGTGGGAGACCTTTGAGAGTCTCAAATACCTTAGAATGAATGTCCAATACTTTTTGGAGATCTAGAGAAATAGATGATTTTGATCTTTGAACATCGAGTGAGTATAATTGTGAAATTATGCCTCATTGTTCTTTCTCTAGAATACTTTTCATGCCATTAGAGCTGATTCTATTTCCTAGTTTCTCCATGATACCCCTTGATTCAAATTCCTTCCCTTTCCAAAAAAGATTCAAGAAAAGTTCTTGAAAATTAATAGCTATCATCCCCAAAGATCGTAACCATTGGAATCCTAGTAAAACATCAACATCACCCATTGGAATGGAATGAATTGGAATATTCAATACATATTCCCACATGGATAGCTTGATATTATGACACTTTTAAGAGAAATTTATAGTTCCTCCATTTGCAGTCATTACTTGACACTCTTGTGCTAGATATAGGAAGCAATTCAATTCCTTGGCTATCTTATAATGAATAAAATTATGGGTACTACCCGAATCAATCAATACTATTATATTTTTCTTCTTGATATGTCCTTATATCTTGAGAGTTTGAGGAGTGGTAATTCATGCGAATGCATTACAAGATATGATATGATCATTTCTCCATTCTCTGGGGTTGGTTCCTGATGTATATCATCTTCTTTTGATGTTTATTGATCCTTTCCTTCCTCCTCTTCACAGTCTATGTAAAATAATTTATTCTTAGCAAATAATTTAATGTATTTTCTACCAAAGCTGTAACAAATCCCTTTTTCTCTTTTTTCCTCCAACTATTGTGGTGTCAACCTTGTAGGCTGTGGAATGCTAAGAGTAGCAACACTTCCATATTTATAGTTGTGAGTGGTAAACTTCCTTGTTGCCATAATTTTTCTTTCCACTTTTCTGGCCACTCTAAATGCCTTCTTGAGTTAATGAGGTTCCTAAAGGAAAACCTCATATTGGATGATATCCTTTAAATTCCCAAAGAATACATCAATTCTATGCTCCTATGGAATATCATTTACCCTGATATTCCATTTTTGGAAATCCTCAATGTGTTATGCCATTGAACACTCTTTTTTTGAGGTTTATCAATTGGCTAAAGAAGGTGTTTCTCTTTGTATCCTCATAATGTTCTATCATTTCCTCTATAAAAATTGATCGGGTTACAAGTGATTTATGAGAATAAATCCATCTATAACATACCAACTAATTGGGTTCTAAACATAGAGGTGCAATACATACCTTTTGTGAGGGTTGCACATCATGTAGATCAAAATATTGCTCCATATGTAGTATCCAAGTTATCAAATCCTTGCCATCAATACTCCTCATATCTATATTGGAATATGGTGGTTCTTAAACCACACATTTCAGTATCTAAAATCATAATTGATATTCCTTTTTCCTTCATCATGATTTTGATCGATTTCCTTCTCACCACAGGAACGCCTTTCTTCTAGAAACTTTGCCAAACCTTCCTTCAACCCCTCTATCTTGACATTCATAATTTCTTCCATGTATTCTTTTAAACCATCATTCAAAACTCCCACGTACCTTTTTATACCTTCCATGCCATTCTTCAAAACATCCATCTTCGCTTCTGCTAGTTTTTGTGAGAGTGAAATTTGTTGCACTTGGTATCGTAATTTTGATATATCATGTTGCATTTCTGCCTCTTCTTCATGCGTCATAGTAGAGATTTTGGGTGGATTACTAGGTGCTTCCATTTTATTTCTTTAGGCCATGAATTAATGATATTTTTTCTTCATTATTCCCTTTGAATCACTTCCAACTACTTTTTCAAACAAAACTTATGCAAATTTTAAAAAATACACACCTTTTTCTTTCTTTGTAGAAGCTCAATATTGATGCTATTGTATCTCCATAATTTTGGATCCTCAAGGCCCGTAATTTTGTGTTGTGGTAGCCCTATGAGCCCTATTTCCAACCCACCAATTCAAATTGAGACTGGACTCTCCAAGGAAGAGTTATGTCAAATCTCCCACGATTACCTAATTATGGACTAATTCATTAGAGAGAATTTCTACAAGATGCCACGTGTCACTCTTTCAATATTATACTTTGAAATTTCTACAAGACAAACTAAAATCCACTCGATTTCCACCACATTTTACAAAATTAAATCTAATGTGTGAAATCAAATTTGTAATGATTTTCCCTGGGTCACCTATTTGAGACAGAATTTTGGAGCCTGCAAGAACCCTAACTTCCTCAGATCATATCTTTGAAAGTATAGCAAGAAAATATTTGAAATTCGGAAAGGAAGTTCACCACGATTTAATCTCCACATGGTTTCAATTTCATCTCCTGAAGCTGCATAGAAAAAACTTAGCAAAAATTCCACGATGGCCTGTTTGAAGTAGTGAAACCCTAGAAACCAAAGTTGTGATACCAAATGTTATGTAACCAACTCACAAAATAGGGAAGAGGTAGATTAACGACATCAAAATTATCCTTTTCGAGGGGGGAACCTCCTTTACATTACACAAATGAACAATTCTTGGATGGTACAAATGACAATATTTCCTTTCTATATATAGAAGTCTAAGGGGTCACAATATAATTAGAGCCTACATAATAATAATATTGTAAGGGCACAACAATGACAATAATGGGCTTCTATGGGGCACAATAATAACAATATGGAGCAGGGAAAATTTTAATAATCACCCTAAATTTATATGTATAATAAATGGGCTAATCCCCATGATACATAGGAAAAATGGGAGGCGATTTTATCAATAATATAATGTATATATAATTTTTTTGGCGAATCTCTCACCAGATTATATTATCTTGTACAGTGATGGAGAATCTTTCACTAAATTATAAAATCTTGTAATATCTTAGCAAATCTTTTACTGAATAATTAAACATTGTGAAGTCTGGGCGATGTTTTGTTAAAGTATGAAACCATATATGATAATAAGAGAACATATTCATTAAAATGTAATATACTAACATACATGTTTGGAAAAAGAAACATAATTTTCTCTTCCTACAAACAATGTTCGAAGTTTTAGTGGCCGTGTTTGTCAAGGTTCTTACAACACACTCTTTCATTACACTCTTTCATATCCTTTTATTAGTTTTGATAATATTCCACAACAAAGTTCTTGTAGGTGTTGATATTGACCACGAGTTTTGTCAAGGTAGGAGAGATTAATCCTTTCTCTACAACTTTTGTCAAGCTACCACTTTTTTCAAGTTATCAAATTTCTTTCTTATTCCATAGACTCCAACTACGAGATAAAAAAACACATCAAGTTTGTTTACCCCAACAAGCCAACAAGCAGCAAGCCCCAACTATATTATATAAGAAAGTATTAGGTATCCCAAAGGCTTGAATGGAATCTAACTGAAAGGAGTGACCATTGTGAGAAGCCTTCCAATCAATATATGAATATATAAATGTGGATTTATTATTATTTTAATTGGAAATATATTATTATTTTAATTGGAAATATTCATTTAAATAATAAAATTTAATTACGCCTCTCCCAATCTAAATTTCTTATCAGCATAATTCACTACCCTCATATGTTTGCCATTTTTTAACAACGTTGTAACATGTCGATTAATTTCCTTTTTGGTGAACAATCTTCACCTTTTACGAAAATATGGTGTAGTGGCTCCGACCCCTACAGATCATTAGGACAAACTAAGAATAGCACAGAAGATGAAAGGTTGTACAAACCAACTTATTTTTCAAGCAACTAATCCAACATCAATACCTAAACTTTTTCATGAAGATATCATATTGAGAATGTTTGAAAAATGGTGGGAAATCTTCTGTGAGGGTGATGCGGAAAGAGTGATAAGGTTTCACTGTTTTCAATTTTTTTGTTAAATCAGAAAAACCAATATTAATGGAGATATTGGTATTTTTTACTAAATTTTGTGAAGTTTTGTTTTTGCAATACAATTTCCTAAGTCTATTTAATATCTTCATTATCATAAAAACCAACCTATATCCATCTTAACTCCACATCTACCACTCTTAGAGGGATGAAATCTATTTATCCCTCTGAGCACTTGGTAGACCCAGAATTAAGACGGATCTATGATGATAGAATTTCCCCTTTAAATAGTCTATGCTCACATGAATACCATGGTATTACCCTGGGTTAATACCATGGGTTATCATAAACCTGGAGCTTAAAAATTACTATTAGTAATTTATAAAAAATAATAAAAATAATAATTGATTTTTATTTTATTTTATATTTTAACCAAGTTAAAATGTTTAACATACATTAAATTACAACATCCATTTTTATTCTTGATCCACCAAGCTCTGAGAGGGATCAAATATTTTTTCACCCTATGCTAGTTTGCATATCATGATATTTGATCCCTCTCGCAGCTTAGTATATCCAGAGCAAAGATAGGTCTATGCTAGTTTAATTCCCCCCTTTAAATAGGCTACATTCCATGTGAATACCATGGGTCAATACCATGTGCCATTTTTATTTTTAGTAATACTAATATTAGGGTTAATAATGTTTTTTTGCATGGTATTAATAATAATCTAGCCCATGGTATTTGGCCCATAGCATTTTTCTGATAGGTTTTACCTAAATATAATGAATTTTTTTAGTGTACTTAAATATAAGGTGACTTATGGAGTAAATATAAGAAATTGTTTGATTTATTTTTCATACCTCTCGTTTATTTATATTTTTATTAATTTACTATACCTTTTCTACAAATATGATATTTGGCCCATAGGATTCACTTAAATAAAGCCTCTTTTTTGAGCCTTCATAAATAGAAAGAGGGTTATGGACTAAATATAAAAAGAGGTTTCATTTATTTACCATACCTTTTGAGTAAGTATAAAAAGAGGTCTTATTTATCTACCATACCTCCACTTTATTTTTATTTTTATTTGTTTACACCCTTGCATGCATATAAGGTGACTTATGGAGTAAGTAGAAAAAAAAATTATTTATGTACCATACCTCTCATTTATTTATATTTTTATTCATTTACCATACCTCTTTTATAAATATGGTATTTGGCCCATGGGATTCACTTAAATAAAACCTATTCTTGAAAATATCGGCGAATGGAAGGTTGTAACTCCTAATTTGAAGGGCTAAATTTACCTTTTTTACGCTCTCCCTTAAAATAAAGTGGGCTAACCTCCATACCTATTTTTTTTATAAAATAAATTTGAGGAGATTTGTAAAAATGTACTATGATACAAAATATTCACCCACTAAAAATTTAAAACCCCTTAATTTTGCCAAAGGGCGAAAATTTGCCCCTAAAATTTTCCATGATATGGAGACTACATGGGAACAAAAATACGATAAGGGGGTTGCAATTATAATAATAAGGGGCTATACTAGTAGGATAGGGACATAACACTCTTCAACATTAGTCAAACATAATTATTATTATTATTAATTAATATTAATAGTGAAACACAATCAACCACATTAGTCAAAAAAGTCTAATAAAGTCAACTGTTATATTCATAATTTGAATTATTTATCATGATGAATCTTTATCACGATGTTAGATTACATTGCAATTTATCCAACGTTGCATTTTGACATTACAAAATTAGGAGTATTTAATATTAGGGCTTATAATAATTTTTTTTTTATATTGTGGTTTATCATATTTGGTTCATAACATTGAGGTGTATAGTATGTAGTTTATAAGAATGGAGTTTATAAAATTTCCTTATAACATTAGGGTTATAATATTTGATTTTTAGAACTCATTTATAATATTTGGTTTAGAACTTTGGGGTTTAAAATATTTGGTTTGTAGTCTCCATTTATAATATTTGGTTTATAACATTATAGTTAATAATATTTGGGGTTTTTAATATTCGGTTTTATAATATTAATCCCAAGGGTTTATAGTAGTAATCCTTTGGGGTTTTAACATGAATGCATTGGGTTTACAATATTAATCTATTGGGTTGATTAATTCCAAAGGTTTATAATATTAATCCCTTCGGCTTATAATATTGATAACTCCTTGGTTTTATAATATTAATCCCAAGGGTTTTTAATATTTTTTTTTGGTAATGCTTGGTATGACTGTCTATTTTCTATTATGCATATATGGAAAATTTACACCACACGGTTTTACCCAGTGGCCTCAACTCACCCCGAGGTGAAATTGATTATGTTGCCCATCGGTTAGAATTATACGCCATCGAAAAACATAATTTCTTCAATCTTTCCAGTAGATCTAGGTATGTTTGAGTCTCATGATAACAAACTATATAACTACAACAACTAACATAAACAACTGGAAATTTAAATGCTATCAGCATAAAAAAACTAAGCATAGGTAGACTAATCTTACTTTTCGTTCTGCTCCCCACTGTCTAAGGCTACTGGGGCAGGATCATCAGTAGTTGCTTCTGGAATTCCAAAGATCTCCCCAATGCAAGCGATGCGTTTGTTGATACAGTGCATCCTGACATCCTGTTTATGCAACTGGAATAGGATCTTCTCCATGTCTCTCTTATAGTTGGGAAGGCCCTGCATGGTAATTGCCATCCCCATAGAAATTTTCTCAATTTATTTTCCTAGAAGACTTTTCATTAGAAAAAATAGGTATAGGTTGTGCTTGAACTATTTCATTCACCCTCTTGAGGTTCCTGGATCAGGCACCATTGTTGTCCAGACTTCAATTTCATCATCCAGTTTCAGCTCATTCTTCACATGGTCTTCCCATCCATCTATCAATTTTTAGATTCCTTTATCTACTTCCTCTTTGTACAACTCGATTGCCTCAGCAATGATTCTCTCAGCGACCTTGCGACCCCTGCGACCATCCATCCTGCTTAGTCGTTTGGTTGCCCAGGGTTCCAGGCCTTTGTTACCCTGGCCACGGCCATGTCTTGTTGGCGCCATACCCCGTTGACTTATAACATGTATGCATTTCGAAATCATCAGATTCTCTACATCATTCATCTCAATTTAGTGCAAATTTAATACCCATACTTCACTTCCATGCATGTCCTGTGTCAGGCAGAGCTACCCTTATGCCCACAGGTAGCCAATGGTGATGTAACTCAAGCAAGCGTCCCTGGTCTTATCTCCTTGCATCACACCCTAAACCTGGTTCATGTATTGGTCCCCCTCTTGCGTCCATATTCTGGCTCGCAGACCCATCTGGAGCCAGGTGCTACTAGTGCTCCCATACCCACAAACCTTTACCTCTGCCTACCATTTTGCATCCACTTTTGGCTCATCTCTCTACCCCTTAGGCACCCCAGAGTCCCTGACTATCCCCATATGGTCTAGCCTTTCCATTTTCTCAGGTTCGCTCAACCCATTGCCCACCCACCTAGCATCCCAACCCCTTGCCTGCAACTCCCCCTTACCTTTCTCAGTTGCATTTAGGTGCCCAATTGGGGCTGGCCCTTTATACCCTTTATCGACAGGGTGGTCACTCCGGCTCGGCCTTGTTTCCAGGCTCCTCACAGTGCCAACCATGCCATAACCCTAGTTTTTGCTTGAGAGCAGAATAAAAATAGCACAAAGCCAAGCGATATTCCCCCGTGCCTACCCTGGTTTCTCCTTGGCTAAGCTAAGCCTCTCTGGTGTGGCCTCATGCCTCTCCCTCCTTCACAGTAACTCTCCCACCGACTCATGAAGTTTCCTTTAGAACCTGATCAGAGATTATGAGTTAAACAAGGCCAGGGATAGTCTACATGCCCTATAGTCGACGATTGCCCACAACCTTCCTTGCTTCCCCTCCCTTCCACTTTGCAGTTCCTTCCTTCCCCACTATACCTTCCACCTTCCTTTCACATCTAATACACCTTCCCACATCGCTACCTTTCCCTATGTCCCCCTCTGCCTCCTTGCCAGCCCACCTCCCATGCAAGCAAGGCAAAGGACACTACACTCCCTAACTTGAGCATGTGGGGTGTGACTGCAATGGATTTCACTGTACTGCCCATGTCAACTCAGGCCTTGCAACTCTGACACCAAACTCATTTTGATTGTGGGCCTGGGTTTTCTGATTCTGTCTCCCCTGATATTGCCTACAATCTTGTTCCAGGATTGTCTCGAAGGTTTCAATGGTTGTGTCCCTTGGTTGGACTAGCCATTTTTTCTCCAACCGATCCTATTGATGGGTGCATCCCTAGTTTGTAAGGAAATCCACTCCCTTGTTTCCTTCTCTCCTTACATGTTTGGTCTAAAATTTGGGGATAATTTCCCCTATTTCCTGTATTAATCTTGTTGTTCTCTAGCTCTGACTAAGTTTGTCCTGCTTAGTCCCATTGTTGAGTTTTGTCACTGTATTGATTACTAGGTGAGAATACCCCTCCACTTCTAGGTTTATGTACCCTAGTCTGATAGCTATTAGTAGGCCCTGTATAATTCCAATGAATTTCGCCTTATTGTTGCTAGCAATCCCATAGCTTTCAACATAGATGAAGTGGGTATGGGCCTGGGAGTCTCCGAAGAGGCCCCCAAGACCTAATTCACCCAGGTTACCTTTAGAGGCTTCATCGAAGTTAATATTGATGACTCCTTTAGCCAGAGGGGAAAAGTGGGACTTGAAGCTCATGACAACTTTGCTTGTCTTCCAAAGGGTTTTCAATATTAATCCCTTGGGTTTGTTATATTAATCTCAAAGGATTGTAATCATAGGGTTTAATATATTAAACTTGGGGTTTAATATATTAATCTTAAGGCTTATAATATTGAGCTTTATGATATTAGGGTGTATAATATTTAGTTTAATATTAGGGTTTAATATCATGATGCTAGAATGGTGCATAAATGTGTCTAGCATTGCATTGCAACAAACATTTTTTCAATTCAATAATCAATCTCACCATGATTGTCGCAAGGTTACATTACATTCCAACTTATTCAATGTCATAATGCGACATTATAAGCATGGGGTTTAATATTAAGGTTTATAATATTAGGGTTTAATATTGGGTTTATAATATTGGAGTTTTGAATATTGGGTTTATAATATTGTGTTTAGTATTAGGGTTTGAAATGTTAGGTTTCTAATATTGAGGGTTTATAATAATGTGCTTAATATTGGGTTTTATAATATTAGGGTTTATATTATTAATGCAACTGTTTCTAATATTAACCTCAACATTTATAATATTAATCCTATGGTTTATAATATGTATCATAGGGTTTATAATATTAATCATATGGATTATAATATTAATATTAGATTTTATAATGTTTGATTTTATAATGTTAAGGTTTATAATATTTGGTTTTATATTAAGGTTTAATATTGTGAGGCTGGAATGATATGGAAATCTATCCAAAATCCTAATGTGACAAGTATTGTGGTAATGTGACAAGTAGTGTGACAATCATTATCACAGTTATACATTAAATTGTAATTTATTCAATGTCGCAACATTGTTCAAATTTAGATTTAACATTATAGTTTATAATATTGGATTTAGGGTTTAAGGTTTATTCTAGTTTATAATATTGATTTAGGGTTTATAATCGTAGGGTTTATAATATTAACCCTAATGTTTATAATCCCTTGGGTTTATAATATAAATCTTAAGATTTAATATTATTCTATTGGGTCTATTATCCCATGGGTTTATGATATCAATCCCTTAAGTTCTTTAATCCTTTGAGTTTATACTATTATTAGTCCATGGGGTTTATTACTCGCTTGCGTTAATAATTAGTTTAATCCCTTGGGTTTATCAATCCATTGGGATTATAAGGTTAACCCCTAATCTATATAATAATATATTATGGTTTATAATCTAAGGGTTCACAATATTAATCTTATGTTTCATATATTAATCCTAGGGTTTAATATTAATGCTATGATTTATAATCATTTGGGCTTATAATATCAATCTTAAGGTTTAATGTTAATTTGTTAGATGTACAATCCGTTGGGTATATAATCCCTTAGGTCTATTAGTCCATTGGGTTTTTAATATTAATTGTAAGGTTTTATAATATTAATCCCTTGAGTTTATAATATTAATAATCCCTTAGGTTTATCAATCCCAAGAGATTATAATATCAATCACTTCAGCTACTGAATCACTTGGATTTATAATGTGAATAATCCCTTGGGTTTATAATATTAATAATCCATTGGTTTTATTAATCCCTTGCGTATATAATATTAATCGTTTGGGTTTTTAATCTATCCCAAGAGTTTATTATATTAATACATTGGGTTTTTAATATTAATCACTTGAGTTTATAATATTAGCAATCCTTTGGCTTTATTAATCTGAGTTTATAACATTAATCCCTTGGGTTTATAATATTAATAATATCTTGGGATTATTAATCCCTTGGGTTTATTAATCTCTTGAACGTATAATATTAATAATAGTATTAATCTCAAGAGTTTATAATATAAGTTCATTAGGTTTTTAATATTAATTACTTGGGTTAATTCATTCTAATAATATTAATTTTTTTCCATGGTGTCTTGGATGACGGTGATCGGGTGCTCGATCAAGTTTTTTTTTTTTTTTTTTTTTTTTTTCCCCCAAAAGGCCCAAACTTTTTTTTCCCCCTTGGATGGTAAAATTCACTGGTCCAATTCCCTGCCCTGATTAAGGTGATATACTGGACATGATGAAGTGTAGTCCTACCAATGTTACAAAAAAATATATTAAATTTTACTAAATCTATATATATTTATATATATATTTATATATACTATTATATTATATATATATATATATATATTATATATAAGTAATATATATTATATTTTAGTTTAATAGATTAATCTAGAACTTAATACTATCAATATTCTGCCAACTTATATTATATTATATAATATATATATATAATTATTCAAAGTTATATTAATAGATATATAATAATTATGACCATAAGTAATATGAGAGTATGATTAATAATAACTAAATGCTATTATTATGTTATATGTTTGTCCTAGTTTAGTTTGAAATATAACTATTATATATAATATATATTATATAATAAGATAATATATAACTATAATATAAATATTTATAGAAATCTATAAATATACAATAATATGGTTGTTATATTCTTATAGAGTTAATAATGAGAATAGTTAGCTTTAACAAGAGATACCCACCTAATAAATTAATTAATGTGGTTGTAGATGTGCTTCTATACATCTTCGGAGTATATCAACCAACAATTGGTAAAAATGTGGTTGTGCTAGTATATAAGTTTGGAGTTGATTTGGATTATAAATGGAATTTTTATAAAAAAAGATATAGTGAAAATTATTAAAATTAATTTTTATTAACTAATTTGTATGTTTTATAATATTAAGTTTGGAAGTTAGTTGTAAGAAAATACTTTTAACCTAAGAAGTATTATTAGTGCAATTATTTTTTTAGGTTTTTAATTTAGTGACCACTAGAATTAGTAATTATTGTAAATTGTGGTAGTGTCATTATTTAATTTGGACACACGTAAGTTGGGGTTTGAACCAATGACATCTAAATATTAACATAGCATACTTTGCTAAGTAATTTAAACTTAGGGAATCTCCATAAGCATCTTATAACTACATTTTTTTTATTATGATTACTAAGTACCTTGCATATGAATAGATAATTGGATTCATTAGTTTTATTATTTAAACTTAGAAGGGTGAAAATGCATTGATACTAGTTAATTATTATTTATAATGATTTCACACAATAAACATTATTCTACGTAGTTTATTATAATAACAGTATCACATGTTTATACAAAAGGTTAAGCACAAAGATAGATTCACTATATTAATGTGAAAATCTAATTAGTTTAGATAATATATCAACGAAACTTAAAAATAAGAGCTAATTAATAACCTAGTAGCCAATAAATCCTATGATGAGGAATATCTAGTATTACACTCAAGATAAGTATGAGATGAGGTCTTCACCAGCATCTCTTAATAAATGCATCTCTTGATATTTTTTCTAGTTGAACCTTCATCAAATTCTCTAATCATTCTGAAATCTTCTAGAATGAACACCATCAAGATACCTTCTAATCTTTGTAAAGGTGTAGCTCTTGAGTTGCATTCGAAGTTCCAATCCTAAACTCCAAATTATAGATCTCCCAAAGTCAATTATTGTACTGCATTATGTCGCATGAGATCTCTATCAAACTAGTGTCATGTATTGAACAACTAATTTGGGATCATTCCTTAGATCTATAACTCTTGAGCTAATTTTACAACCATCCATATTGAACTTTACTTCGACTTCATCTTTTGAATGTGTAGTGGCTTTGAACCACAAATTCTTTTATTTTTGTATTATGTAGTAACTAAACTACTAATCATTATATTGATATACTTCCATCTATCGAAACACATTAGTTCCATCTATTATACTCACTAGTTATCTTAGAAAAAAGTCTAGATACTAAAAGTATTTGAGTTCATATTAGAGCCTAACATTCATTTTATTTTGGAGATTCATCTTCATTTTACAAACAAAAAATGAATATAACAAATTTTCCTACCAAAAAATAATATAAGTGCACTGCCAAATCTCATCACAAGAAAACCAATCATTTTTGTTTAGCATGTTAAAATTTCCTCAAAGCATATGAGTTGGCATGTATCATTTTTCCAATAATTATGAGTGCCATGGATTTTTTACATGGATCGACATTGCGGGTGATGGAATTCTAGTCATCCTTGATGATCACAAAGCCATGGCATTGATATGACCATTCACTAAGAAAGGAAGGGCACACAAAAATATGGATGGGTAGAACAATTGCACATAGAATGATTGATTACATTTAGAATTCCCCCATTAGAATTTAATTTTTTTGCACAAAGAATTCATTTCCCTTAAAACATGGGACTTTTATTATTCCTTAAATGAATGTGAAATAGTATTTTTCATCTATGATACAAATACTTTGGTTTGAATGCATTGTTCATGATATCTTACATGACAAATACTCATCATAATATTTCCCCATGGATATGACAAGGGCATGCAAAGAATGCATGATTATACATGGATAGGGAACCATTTTTTTCTAGAACTCTATTATTTCCACATTAAGGGAACTATAAAATAAAATAGAACCAATGAATATGATGTCTAACTATAATTTCCCACTAAATGCCAACTTTGCACCAAGCACATATGTAGGAACACAGAAACAACTTTACAAAAACATTGAATAATAACCTATCATCCTCCCTACTATAATCACACATATTTATAGATGATTAAATTTCACATATATCACTTTTTCATAGGCCCTCTAATGAGAGACTTAAGGGCAAAGCTAATAGCTCTAATACCAATTGAGAAATATTTTACATAATAAACTATATTCTATTTACTTTATGTAATCACAATATCACATATATATAGAAAAATTTAGGAATTAGGATATATTGAACATCTTAGCTAGATAATCTAATTAGTTGAGACAATATCTCAACCACACCTAAAACTAAAATCTAATTAACATCTTGTTAACCAATACATTTTATGATGAGTAATATCTCATATTTAGCACGAGATAAGTAGGATTTAATATCTCAAATAGTACTATGAGAAAGTATGCCAAATAATTTAAGGGAGAGGAAGTTGTAGAATAGGGATGGGCTAGGTGTTTAAAGCAATCAATGGTGACGGAAATATTAAGTAAGGAAGAAATGAAAAATGGAAGGATAGGTGTAGAGGAAGGTAAGGAAGTAATAGAAATGATAAAAGATAGAAAGGAACCAATGAATCATATAGAATCGTGTGCATTCAAACATGTTTTGTCAAGGGAGGTAAGAAAACATAAGATAATGGAGAGTGCATGAAAATGGAGTGCATGACCTTTAGTTCTAGGTGTATATTAACATAGAAAAGGCATAAAAGATTTAGATTTGGTCATTAAAAGTAACATTTGACCTAGATGGTATCTCTATAAGGTGATTGGAAACTCCATATATGAAGTTACATTAGCTAGGGTTAAGAGTTACATTCAATATATGCGAGATCATGCACTCATAGGGAAATTCTGCTAGATTTCACTTTAAAGAAAGGAATTAATATGGTGGATAAAGTCGAGATGGAAACCCACAAAGTAGGTAAATTTGAAGCTATGGTATAACAATTTTCTTATTGTCATTTTAAAAAATATTGAGAACAATGATAGGTAATTTAAGGAGGTCCTAATTTTCATCAAATTTAATAAATGTATATATCTAGCATTTTAGATAAATATATTTTTCTCTTCAAATAATTATCTCAACCTACAGAAGGTGTAAATTTAAACACTACTAGTGATTCTATTTCCTTTTCATTAACTCACGTGAATTTAAATTAAATTAGAAATATTTGTATTTTAAGGTTTTTTTACTCTCTTTTTATGAGATTTTATAAATTGTTATAAAAAATATACCATGCATTAACCATTTCAAGAACTCCCATGGCTCCTTATGAGATATGTTAATCATGTAATAACGATTATTTATCAAATGATTTTTAAATAATGCATTATATTTGGTTTTTCAATTCCCTTCTATGTCCTTCTCATAGATACAATAAGAATATAATTATTTCTTGGCATATTATTAGTCCCTGCCTATGGCAGTGCAGGGACTATAGCGATCAATTTTCCGTTGAATACATATTAATTTGCGTTGACCAACAAATTATTCAAAATTTAACCAAACTTTTCCAATGAAAATTTCGCTTCATCTAAATATAACCCATTTATAACCAAAGTTTTGGATTCGATGTCTTATTTGAACCTTCACTTATTTCAAGACAGATTTTAAGGCAACTTACAATGGATACCCAAAGTTTATATGTAATAAAGTTTAAAGTTTATGTTTTGGATGTGCTGGTTATGTTTATCCAAAGATTCACAAAACTTTGGACATTGTATATAAAACTTTATATTTAAGAAAATTTGAGCAGTGTTGGTTACTTTTATCCAAAGTTTCTTGAAACTTTGGAGAGTGTATATATAACTTTATATTAAAGAAACTTTGGAGAATGTATATATAACAACTAGATATATATTCTAAGTGATTTTTTTTTAACAAATTCGTGTGCCATGTGTGAAGTTTGAAGTGTTATTTGTCTTCACACAGCCTCTCCACCACTTCACCCTTTCCTCCAGTTCATCTGTATACTCGTGTAACACATTACTTGCTATATAAATTTGTCACTACAACTTTGGCTCTGAGAACCACCAACAAAGTAGAGGTCCCTAAAACCACCATGAAAGGAGAGTTGAAAGGAGAGTTCTCTAAAGACTCTTCATCTGCATTGACTCTGAGAACCACCTACAAAGTAGATATCTCTTCAACCGCCAAGAAAAGAGGTCTCTAACCATAGGATGAGAATTCCTCATCTGCATCAGAGGACTCTTCATCTGCATCAAAGTTAAATCATTTATAAAACTCTTAGTGCGAAAATATTGTTCAATTTTAATCTAATTACACTCTGTTGGAAATATGAGTAAACAAGCGAAAAACCATTAGTGAAGATTTATTGCTACACGAGATATCACTTCCAATATATGAGGACTTCAGGAATGCTAGAATCCCAAATAAAAATATGAAAATGGTTCAATTCAGCAAGGGGTGAAATAGAGTTCACATTCTGGATGGTGATGCACTAACCACTAATTACTAACTCGGTAAGCATTCATCTCAAAAAAAATTAGATCAGTTGAATGGACATGGAAGCACCATCGATTCATTTTTTCCACATGTCTACCAATTGCTCTACTCATGCCTCATATCCACTCAGTAGAGATGCGATGGTTAAAGAGAGAGGAGCCAAAGGCTCCTGTGAGAGATGCAAGATGCTCCTGGTGATGCATGGTGGATTTATTGTAACTATTTAGAGTCTTAAAACTACAACAAGATGAATAAAATCTAGTTTGAGAGCCACATGGAAATAATACGAATTTTCAGGCATCCCAATATTGTTTCCATGAGGGCCTACTTCCCAGCCCACTTCCCAGCCAAGGGAAAAACTTCCCTTCCAATTCATATCCATTAGGCCGCAAAACCAATCCAAAAATATAGAGCCCATTGAACTATCGATTAAAAACCATTTTTACAACGAGTTATTTAAACATATGCTAAATGAACTTCTAATACAACTCAAAACCATTATCCCTACCCAAAACCATAGTCCCTATTCTGGATGTCCATAACTCTTGGCAAAACCTGATTTAGTTACCTACCTCACAGTAAGTTATAGTTCGAAAAAGTTACAACTAAAAAACGGATTAAGGGCCACCAAATAGAGGTCCTTCATGCAAAGCAATGGCATGCCTAGAGTGTTAGTCACTTTGTTATTAAATCTAGGGTATCAAGCTCCTAACAAATATAAAACTATCATAAAATACATGAATTGAATAACTAACTCCAACTTCTAGGAAATAAACTTCCATCCATCGTAGGAAGGGCATAAATATGTCTCACTTACCTTAGAATGAAATGAGAAAACAATAATTCGAAAGAATTCTAAGAAAATCCAAATTTTGACTTCTAAGATCTGTATATTGTAAAAAAAATAGTACCTAGAGACTAGGATGGCACTAATATGGTTGTACAGCTAAGATACACTAGGACACTTATGTCTAGGGGCTTTGATATACACTGGAGAAAAACCTGCATGCTTGATAATTAGTATATCTAGAGTGGCTAACATTTAATAAAAATCCATGCTTAGAAAGCATAAAATCACAACCCTAAGCACTAATAATTGTCTTAAATGAACTTGGTGGCTCTAGGCAACTCTCCGTTATAGAAAGCAATTAAGGTAGAAAATGCAAGAAACCAAACAAAAGAACATTGTAAACATGTTTTAAACTGGGGAAGGTATGTATTGTATGTGGCCATTTGACAGAGAATAATAGTGATACACTAGGCCACGTGAGTTACATACATGTTATTTGTTTTTATTATTTTATTATTTTTAATTATATAATATATGGATTGTGAAGTATATGGTTGTTTAACATCCAAACACATGGGCAGCACACGCTTAGTGTTGACAGGTCATGTTGACACAATAGTCACTTATTTTTTTGTGTTATTCTAATGTGTTATACCACCCAAGGTGAGATTTCTTCCATAAAGAGTGGAGTGGATTGTTCATGCAGCTCAAACGAGAGGAGTTCTCATTGTCTATAGAGCAATATTTATCGCACTTTACTACACTTCTATATACCAACCCTCACCAAAAGCCAACTAAATAAATCCTTATGGTTTCAATATAAAAATTATCTTCCCCTTTCACTTTTGTACGCAATTTTAAGGTTGTTCTTACTGTAACAGGTGAAGATAAATATATCAGCCCTTGAAGACCTCAAGGATGACAAATTCTGCTTCACACTAGTTAACGAAGAATCATTATATTTCTCCTCTACTACTATGCACATAGTAAATATGGCTAGATTTCTTGTGCTTCATAATTTGGGTCAAGGCATTTGTGTGAAATTATGTGGATGAATTTTATTCATTTAGGTCAGGTTATTTATGTGTGAAATTACTTGGATGACTTTTCTTCTCTGCATTTCACTGCACGTTCCACACTTTGGGAGTTGTGAATCAAACTCTAAGCTAAACTTGTAGTAGGAGTTTGAATGGAACCATACCCATACCAAAAGCATTGGCAGTTGGGACCACCATATGGAGAGAAAATGCATCTGTGTATAGGAATCATGTACCCAGGGAAAAGTTATAGAACATGTAGCCCATGCAAGGTTTTCCCTATTTGGTATATCGAGCAAGCTTTTTATTCATATGCCTATGTGATCAACATTCCAAATCTTGGCATTGTTTAAGCACTTTTGATAGTTGCAATAGCTTCTAAGAAAAAATAAATTATTTATTATCTAACACAATTCATGGATTAAACCAATGTTACAAATATCAACCAACGTTAGAAATATCTCTGATTTCTCCTGATCATTCCAAATTTTTAAAGTTACTGAGATGTTTAAAGAAAAATGTATTTCCTCGCTTACATCCCTAATCATAGAACTAAAATTTCCTACCTTACCATTTCTTATTCAGAATTAGTTACAATAAATTCACACTTATTATGTATGTTATTCAGTGGGAAATCTCTCCACTTTTTGTATATTGCATATGGAGTGAGGAGCAATAGAAAAAAGACTACAATGTTGTGTTTTCCATCAATTCTAACAATAGTTCGTTCTCTACATGAGTATAGGCTTCTTTACCTATATATTTTTGTTCTTCTTCATGAGAAATCATAATATATTTATTAAGTTCAATAATTTGAATTTTCGGCAGTGCTCTATGGTCTGGAAGTGTTCGATAGTGTGTTCATGATCTTTTACTTGTAGGAAACATGGCTTGCTAAATCATTGATAACATTCTCTTATAAACATGGCTTGCTAAATCATTGATAGCATTCTCTCTTTCTTGAACCTCTGGCACATGCTGCAAGGAATTCCATAGTATAAAACTGGAGTCTACAAGCCATATGAACTTTGTTGCCTCACCCTTCCACCTTTTCCAATCCCTTTGTAGCGTCGTTTATACTTTGATTTAGCTCCATTTGTTCTAGTGTAGTTATATTATTTTCCTCTTCTTCGAGCTATATGTTGCAGGTGAAATGAGATTTATACAATCTTCTAGTGTACATGTATATTTGACAATTATTAGTATTTTTTTGACGACATGGAAATAATGGTTTGGATATGGAGCCAGTTGCCACTTTGGCAATTTCATTTGGTATTCAACATTTTATCAAATAAAATATTATTGTTTGATTCAAATAGCATATATTTTACAATTTTAATAATTTATAAGATTATATATCTAAGCACATACAACATTAATTACTTTGTCATTAAATGTATGGTATTAACATTGTGAATTATTTTAAGAAATTTATGTTTATTTTACTAAAAGGGATGCTAACATTCTACCATGACATCAAGCAATGTTGAAAATTTTGGCTTGACTCGATGAAGCTTAATTGTATGAGTTTACTCAGAAAATGCATGGCAACGGAGATGGCATTTATATTTGACTCTCGGAGTACTGGTTTGAGTCACTTCTTTTTGTTTGAAATTCAATTGTGTATATGACATTGCAGTATGTTGAAGTAATAATGTTCAACATTCAATTTACAGGGATGAAAAAGTCCCACCGTTTATTTCCTTGTGGAAAATATACCTATTACCATTCAAGCATAAGCCTCTATTATATAAAGTTCTAGGCTCAAAATTTTCAACAGTAAAACAATAATATATAGACTAAAACCCTACACTTAGCCTAGGAATGCATTAGAAACTATTATACATGAACTTACTAAGGTAGATGTGTCAAACAATGCCTCAAATATTGGTGGGAAATGAATCTATTTTTCCTGATGAAAAATAAGTTTATGCTTTGCACATTTTTCCCATTCTATAAAAGGCATTCCATCTCATGGAAACAATTGGGTTGTATTTCATAAACTAATTCTTTCACCCTTTTTTTTTCTGAGTTATTCTTGCATGGAGGTACCTTCATACATCTGATAAAATTGTCCCCTCCTTGCTGATAAAATTGTGCCTCCTTGCTGGCATAAATGCATGATCAAACTTATCTTTAAACAAAGAAACATTTCGATTTGGATTTCAGGCCTTTGGGATTTCAGATTCGGCAGGAAGTATTGTTGCCTGCTACACTTGTTTTAAGTGATAAACCTCTGAAATTCATGATTAACCTCACACTTGTTATACTACTAATTTTTTTTGGGGGGTCACAAGTATTCTCCAACACTAAATTATAGATAGAACATCTCCTTAATATTAAAATTTATTTTCCATAAATTTATATGATATTTTTCATTTGATGAGTGGGATCTTCTTATTTAATTTTTTTTTATATAATTTTTCGAAGTTTAAAATAAAATTCATTATTTTTATATAATTTATTGGTTGGCTATAGAGAGAAATATACTTGATCTATATTCTATATTGTCAATTTTACGATATATATATTATTTTTTATTTTATAAATAATATATATATTTTTTAAATTTATATAAAATTAAATTAAATTATAAATAATTATATTTTTTTAGTTTGAATTTATTACTTTACATCAACCAAAATACCATTACATAGTTTATTCGTTTGGTGAAATTCAATATGAAATATGGTATTAACCTACCCATTGGGAAACCAAGTATTTTTTACCATTTGTCAATAAAGTAGCAAGACCAAAATTTTAAGGCTTGTAATTTCAACAACGTCATCAATGATTCCATGGGAAAGTTATAACAAAATGAATTAAGCCATATAACCACATTCAATAAAAAGAGCTTATTGGTGCATGAACCCAAGCACTAGAGCTTAGAGGAGTGAAGGACGTGGAAATACATGAAATGTGATACATGATCTTGGGTAGTTGGGTGTCCATCGTCCCCATATGGAATCACATGTTTATTTGGTCATGTTTCACGTTAGCAAGGTGTACAAACATACTATATTGATTTTTTTGCCTCTCCATCTGTATTTTTCCCATCAAGGTTTTAGTTTTCTAGCACAAGAATAATGCAATGAGATATTACTTCCTGTGGCCCCTAGTGTGACCATGATCCACTATAAATTTCGTAAATTCCTCCAAAAATTAAGAGTCATTCACTGCATGTCAGTCTTTAGCGTTGATTACTTCTAACTTTTTCATCTCATTATGTATGTCCAAAGTCATGGTTAAATGGAAGGAGTTTGTAGCCTCTTGAGCATGTCGGTGGTCTCGGTTTCAACCCTAAGGGCCTTGACCTCCTCCCTTGTCCCTCTAACCCCTCATACGCTACCTCTCTATTGACAACTACTCATAGGGATTGGGTGAACAACTGTAATTAATGTAAATAAATAATAGAAAAGATGGAGAGTCACTAGGAGATGAATTGAATAGTCACTCCCTCTTGTATATAATAATGAACAACCTAAATGAATAGAATGAATTGATTTGAGGAGTTACCTCCTGGTCTGACATGGTATCAGAGCCAGTGCCATTTTTGGCTTCCCTCTTTAATTTGTAACCCTTATTTTGCCTATTCTCCTATTCTTCCTATGTTTTAAATCCTTTACAGACTGACATCTCTCTCATATCACCTGTGACTCACTATTATTATGCTGACACTTGCCCTCCTCCATACATTGTGCCTATCACCATTACTTTTTCGATTGAGTGTGTAAGGTCCATACGCTATCCAAACAAAGCAGTAGAAGGATTAGAGCCCAAGTCATTCGCAGCTGAGTCATGGAGGGACGACTGTGGAGTGACATGAGAAAGGTGATAGCGTGATATACATATGCTACTCCCTGCTCCCTATATGTATACGCTGCTCCAAATCCTAATATGCATACGGTGCTCCTGCTCCTGATATGCATACACTACTCCTAATATGCATACGTTGCTCCTGCTCTTGATATGCATACATTGCTCCATTGCGCCCATGTATAACATTGTACTGACTACGTTGGTAAGGTTGGTATGAGACATTTCCACAAGATGAGGAACCATTATCATTGTCTTATCGTTAATACTGACAAGTTGTGGTCTCTGGTACCCGAGGATGTCAAGGCCAAGGCCACCCCTAACATTGCTCCTTTAATAGATGTCACTTAGTTTGTTGTTTTTTCTTAAGGTATTGGGTAAGGGCGAGCTGCCCTCACAACCCATCATCATGAAGGAAAATCTTATTTCTAAGCTGGCTGAGAAGAAGATCAAGGAGGAAAGTAGGGCAATCATGTTGACCACCTGATTGGAGTTTTAGGCTTTTTTCCTTTGATTTCAGATTTTTTTACCTATTTTGGTATTATTTCAACTGGGTTTCCATAATACCTCTACCATCATATATCAGAATCAGTTTTTTTTTTTTTAGGAGTAAAATTTTGCAGCAGAAGTATTTTTTTCCATAATACACAGATTTTACAATGCATTCAATCATATCTCTTGTGGGAGTAGTTCTCACTGGCAAGGAGAACTATCCTCAGTGGTCCTAGAAGATAAAAAACACCCTCTTTCAATGCGTTGTGGAAAGGAGTGTGTGTTGGAGATGGAGACAAAGAGCCAGAACAACCTACCTCAGACAAGGAGTTCTCCATTAGGGAAAATAAGAATAGCAAGGCCTATCCATTGATTGTAGCATCAGTAAATGAAGAGCTGAGTCGCAATATTTTGTCATTTTCAAATGCTTTTTAAGCCTCATAAAGACTGAAGGAACTTTATGACTGACACTCTGTAGACACTCTAAAGGAGAAAAGTCAGATTTGCACTGCATACGTTCCAAAAGAGATAGATAACTTGATGCATCCACATGCAAGTTACCTTCAGATAGAATTGAGCAGGAAAGAAACCAACCCAAAGGTAAAAATAATGACAAAGACAAAGGTAAAGCACCTAAATCCGCTCACTATGTTGTGGCACACTATAATATTGGAGTAAATGAAGACTTATTTAATGCTTCACTTGCTTCTTGGAAAAATGATTGGTTGCTTAATTCAGGAGCAACTTGCCACATGACTTTTAGAAGATATTTTTTTGAAGAATTTACTGACAATGTTGATGGAGTTGTATACTTTTCAGACAAATCAAAACTCAAGCCATCATGGCTTGGCACAATCACACTTAAATTCTCTAGTCATATAAACTTTCTTTTGCATCATGTTCTATATCTCCCATAGCTGAGGAGAAACTTGTTGTCCTTGGTCCACATCTACCAACAAGGACAATCCATTCATATGTTTGATGGCAAGCTTGAGGTGAGAAAAGTAGCAGACCACTCACTTGCCATGACGAGGATAGAAGAGGAAAGGCTTCTCAAGCTACAGGGTACCTCTGCTCATGCACAAAATTTCTTATACAATTCTCATTATGAAGAAGGTACATTTCCATCAAGTTTATTATGGCATGCTAGATTTGGACACTTGAACTATGATAGCCTCCGCTTGTTGAAGAAAAATGGTGTTATTGGTTTGCCTACAATTCCTAGGAAACTTAAGCAATCTGATGCTTGCATTCTAGGAAAGCATAGCAAACAATATTTTCATGATTCACATTCAAGAGCACATAGAAATATTGAACTCATTCATTCAGATTTATGTGGTCCAGTGCTTGTTCCTTTTGCAAATGGAAATAAATATATGATGACATTTTTTGATGACTACACTAGAATGTGTTGGGTTTATTTATTGAAGAACAAATATGATGCTTTTTAAACATTCAAGGACTTTCATACATGGATTGAAAATGATGCACAATCTCATATTGGCTCTATTCGCACTGATAATGGAAAAGAATACACTTCAAATGAATTTGAAAACTATCTTCGCCAACATGGGATCAAACATCAAACAATTGTGCCTTATAATCCCCAATAGTATGAAGTAGCTGAAAGAATGAATAGGACAATCTTAAATATGGTACGCTCCATGATGTTTTTCAAAAATTTAAAATTGATGTTTTGGGTTGATGCAGCTCTATGTGTTGTATATGTAAAGAATATATGTCCATCTAATGCTATTAGAAACAAGGCTCCTTATGAAATGTGGTATGGGCACATTCCTTCAGTAAAACATCTCAAGGTCTTTGGTTCCACATGTTATGCCTTGATACCATAGGTACATAGAAACAAACTTGGTGTAAGAAGTCATATGTGTATCTTCCTAGGGTATTCAAACACCTCCAAAGCATATTGTCTCTATGATGAAGTCAATAAAATGTTTGTTGTATCTAGAGATGTAATCTTTCTTGAATCATTCGAAATTGACAATGTTGTTAAGCGGCAACTTAATCGCTTGGATAGATTCGCAAATGCAAAATCATTTCAAGACTTTGATAATCAGATTCCACACCTTGAACGGGGGATTCCCATACTAGATCAACCTGTGGAATCTTCTTCTGAAGAACTTTCTCCCCAGCATGAAACTCCAACAATGGATGATACTTTGAGTAATGTAATTGATAGAATTTGCAGACTCAATCTTGATTCAGTACCAACTCGATCAACGGAGCAGCCCATACCATCTGAGAAAGGTCCCCCAAAGTGGCTGACAAAGACAGTTGAAAGCATTCATCCTGACGAGGTTGGAAAGATATGAACTAGAAATTCAAACCGACAAAATGGAGGTGATGTATATGACTCTGATTCACTTGTTTATATGGATGTTTCTTATGGTTGTGAATTGAATCTGTCTACAGATTTTGAACCAATTTCCTTCAAATAAGCTACTTCTCATGATGAATGGAAACAAATGATGCAAAAGGAGTATGATGCCTGATAAAGAATGACACTTGGAAAATGGTTGATCCTCCATTAGGAACCAAACCAATTGGCTACAAGTGGGTCTACAAGAACAAGTATAAAGTTGATGGCTCACTCGACAAGCATAAAGCTAGGCTTGTGGCAAAAGGTTTTGCATAGAAGGAAGGGGTCAATTTTGAGGAGACTTTTGGCCCCATATCAAAATAGTCTACCATCTGGACACTCTTTGCCCTAGCAGCTCAGAATGGTTGAAAGTCCATCAAATGGATGTAAAAACTGATTTCTTGAATGGATATCTAAAAGAGAATGTTTTTATGGCCCAGCCTGAAGGACTTGCTGTGAAAGGACATGAACATAAAGTATACAAACTTGTGAAATCCTTGTATGGCCTCAAACAAGCACCACAAGCCTAGTTTGAAAAACTAACTGTGAATCTTCTAAAACTCAATTTCAAACATTATGATCTTGATGATGCAAATTTGTTTGTCAAGAAGGTTGGAAAAAAAGTTGTATATCTTGTGGTATATGTAGATGATATTTTGATGATATGGAACAATGAAAGCTATATTGAATCCATAAGGAAGGAATTGAGGAAAGGTTTTGAAATGATTGATTTGGGTTATGTTCATTATATCTTGGTATTGAAGTAACTCAACATCTGAACTCCATATTCCTTTCTCAAAAGAAGTACATTGGAGATCTGTTGAACAAGTTTGGCATGACTAAATGCAATCCTCTGACCCCTCCAATGGAACAAAACTTGAAGCTCACATCCATTGAAGGAAAAAAATTTAAGTATGCAACAAAGTATAGACATCTTGTAGGAAGTCTCAACTACCTAACTACTACTAGACCAAACATTTCATTTGTTGTTGGAATCCTCTCCAGGTTTATGCAAAAGCCTTGTGAGGGACATTGGTTTGCTACAAAAAGAGTTCTAAAGTACTTGAAGGGAAATCACACTTTGGAACCAAATATACACAGGTGGGCGATTTCAGCTTGATTGGATACTATGATTCAGACTTCGAGAGAGACAAGAAAACTGGGGTATCTACTTAAGGTTATGCTATAATCCTTCGATTAGGAGCTGTCTCGTAGAGATTAGGCAAATAATCAGTTCCAACATATTCCATAACAGAGGCAGAATATGTGGCAACAATTGAGGCAACAAAAGAAATTGTGTGGCTCAGGAAAATTTTTGAAGGTTTGTAGGTAAAATATGTACAGTCGGCTCCACTCATGATTGAAAATACCTAGGAAATAAATTTGGCCAACAACCCAAAGTTCCATGATTGAACGAAGCACATCAATACTAAATATCATCTGATTCGACATCATGTTGAGGCCAAAACAATCCATCTCTTCCATTGTTCCACTAATGAGAAAATTGCAGACATCTTCACCAAAGCGCTTGGAAGAGAAAAGCTTGAAAGATTCAAAATGATGCCTGGACTCACCAACATCGATTCAGATTAGGGGGGGAATGTTGAAACCTAATAATAGGAATTGGGTGAAAAATTATAATTAATGTAAATAAATAATATAATATATGGATATTCACTAGGAGATGAACTGAACAATCACTCCCTCTTTATATAATAATGAAAAACATGAATGAATAGATTGAATTGTATTGAGGAGCTACCTCCTGGTCTGAAACTCTCCATGATGGCTAACTATAAGGGGTGTTTCTCAATGAATGTAAAGACATTGTCATGAAATGAAGAACAACAAATAAAGTATTGCAAAGCTCTCGAGTCAAGATCTGAGTTGGAGATTTATAATCAAGACCAAAGTTATAATAAACCCATGCTAAAATAACCCTCCAACAAAAATTGAAGACCAGAATAAAAGAATGCTTGAATTTCCAATTCATAGTGCACTTAAGGTCCCATGGCCTAATTCTTTTCTCAATGATTGCACATGAATTCTCACTGCAAAAACCACAGAAAAAGCAGTAAATCACTACAAATTCTAGGAGGAAATATCTGCTAAATCAAAGAAAGGCCCTCTCCCACTCCCAAAAAATGGTGCTTTGACAGCATGTTTATCATTGTTCCAACCGAAGGCCCAAGATATGAGCCATATTATACTTTCAATAATATACTTAACATGCTAGCATGCAAGCCAAATGTTGAACCAAGACACACTCATAGATATGAAAAGCCCATTAGGGATAAAGACACCAACATAGAAATACCATGTTACAATAGTAAAATAAAATAGCTAAGTAAAATGTTTATTGATAAACTCATCCCTAGAAATAAAACCGATTTAAATTCCCAATTACAAAGTTGGATGGCTTAGAAAAGATATTACCAATGACACAGTAGATCCTTGCAAGAAGACTCTAGACATACACTGAGGTAGCAATTGACACTGAATGAAACCCCCTCTTAGTCCTAAAATCCAAACCAATTGAAGCCCTTGTACCACTTTTCAGTTGAAAATCCAATAAATAAGTAAATTTATATTGACGGACTAGGAACAAAACCCCTCTAAGCAAGTCTAGCTTTAACTCATGACATAGTTGTATAACTAAAAAGATGATAGTGATTAGAAATACAATGAAAAGGATGAGATGTAGCATCTGATTGCAGGAAGTTCTAGGTGGCCGACAAGTTGAATAAACTAAGAACAACTGCAATCTTCTAACAACAAGATTGAACTGGGAAACCTAGTTTCACCCCTGGACTGATGTCCCTATTCCTCCAAGTATACATTTATTCTCATTCATGAAGTTATTTCTTTAGAATAGACTCTCCACCAAACCTACCTCTTTGAGGTTCCAAGGAAAACCCAATGGTATACTAGTAGAGGTAGGGGACCGAGGAACTCCCAAACTAACAATCCACAAAAAATTTCTTCGCATCCCTCATTGGTAGAATTTAGCCTCCTCAAGAAGCTTCAAAATGAATTTAGTTCGCATGCAATTACACTCATGGGGGTGGCCACGCCACCCCCATGTTCAACATAATTGTAGTTGCTAGGGTTGTGGACATTAATTCCTATTAACTGCCATCATTATCTTGTCACACCCTCATCAGAGATATAAATAATATTTTCCATATTTAAATTATTTAGATTTCATTTCAAATAATAATAATAATAATAATAATAATAATAATGTAATTAATTATGTTAGTTTTAATAATTAGCAAAAGCCATATAAATTAAATGGTTCATAAATGTTAATGGGCATCAATGCATGATAGCTATAAAAACACTTCATGAAATATCTCACGTTATGAAGACTAAAAACTCATAAAAATGAACTAAATCATGACTTTATTTTAAATTGTTATTATTAATCATAAAAGTAATCAATATATGATTAAAACATATATACATTCAAAAGAATATGTAACAAGATTTTTAACTATGGAGATTCACTCTTATTTTACCATGGAAATTATTAACATTTAATAACACCATGGTTTATCAATATCACATGTCCAAAAAACTATAACTCATCTCATTTGACACATGTTCATATCCTTTTTTCATAATTAATCGCTTTAATTAAAAGTGAACGCAAGAACATAAATAATTTTGAGATAAATCTCAACTCTTAATATGTTCTTATATTTAAAAATATTTTATGAAAAATAAATCTCTAACCCCATTTAATAGTTATTAATAATTAAATTAAAATTTTAAAAGCATCATTCAAAAATAATTGTAACACTAAATATAATAATAATAAATATATATGACAATTTAGATAAATAAAATTAAACATTAATTGTAACTAAATTAATTAGGAAATCATTTCCTTATTTGTCTAACATGAGTTCTAACAACATATCTTATAAATGCTGCTCTATGAATAATGTTGATAGATATTATGTATTTGTATGGAAATAACGAATTAACTATGAATATTTATCGTTGACATTTATTATATATGAGATTAATGAAAAAATATATAATTTTACTCTAGAATAAATAAACAAATAAATAAGTATATTTCAATAAATAAATAATAAATTTATATGTTAAACATAAGAATAAGTGCCGGGTAATATAAAAATGAACCTTCACATTATATTTTAATATGTAAATTATTCAATATTTATATTTAACTACAAACACAAAAATAAGTGCCGGGTAATATAAAAATGAACCTTCACATTATATTTTAATATGTAAATTATTCAATATTTATATTTAACTACAAACACAAAAATAAGTGCCGGGTAATATAAAAATGAACATGCGCATAATATGTAAATAATTAAATATATATTAAAATAATTAAATGGTAAGGTAATAAGGGTGATTAATTTTTATTAAAATTAAAATATCGGGCTTTAATTGAAGTTTCAAATAATAAAATAAATAGCAAAACCAATCCATGGTATGATAAAGATTGTAAAAGTGGGAGGAGAGCAATTAAGGAAGATGTTGATGAATCTCTTAAAATGGACAAGATAAAACTACACAAATCCCTAACTAAATGGGAAAAGAGGTCGTACATTCGTCAAACATAGAAGAACCTATTATAGCTCTCTAAGGTAGTTCGTAAGGAATTTTGGAGGCAGATACTGACTAGGAAGACTAAAGATAATAATAAAATTGCTCTTCACGATTGGAATTCCTATATTAAAAAGCTTTATGAATCTCCAGATGTCATGGATAATTTGGAAACCATGCTCACAACGAAAGAAGTTTTCTCTTTAGAAGACATTAAGTTTGGGTTGCTAATGGGAAAGCTAAGGAAATTGAAGGTTACCAGACGGAAATCCTAAAAATTGGAGGTCCTGTCCTCATCCCCCACATCCACAAGCTTTTCAATCAAGCAGTCAAGCAAGGGTTCCCTAAACCTTGGACTGAGAGCCTCATTATCCTTATTTTTAGAAGTGGGGATACAAATAACCCCTCTAATTATCAGACAATTATGATCAGCCCTCTCTTAGCGAAGTTATATGGTAGTATTTTGGAAAAGAAGTTAAGCATATGGCTTGAAAGTGAAGGTAAGCGAGCTAAAGGCCAAGTAGGTTTCAGAAGGCATCACTCAACAATAGACCACCTCATTACGCTTAGGATCATTGCGGAGGAATTTCGTAATGATAAATCCAATTTATTTTGTTGCTGGGTGGACTTTAGAAAGGCTTTCGATACAGTTCCTAGATACAACCTTTGGAATAGATTAGAAGGGCTAAAGGTTCCTCTCGAGTTGAGAGCTGCTGCTATAAGGTTATACGAGAATGTAATTGCCAACTAAAGAGATATGGGGAGTAGTTGAAAGATATTAAGTGTAACATCAGAGTTAAACAAGGTTGCCCCCTCTCCCCTACGCTATTTGGCATTTACATGGATAAGCTTGAAGGCTATTTAGAGGAAGCAGGATATGATGGCACAATCTTAGCTGGGATAGTCATCATCCTTCTTCTCTATGTTGACGATATTGTTCATTTCGCAAGGTGCCCATCTCATCTTTATAAGCAACTTAGGATTCTTAAGGATTTTTTCTCTACCATGGGTATGACTGTTAACACTGACAAAACAAAAGTTATGATTATCAAATCCAATAAGGACACTTACGCTAATTTTATGTATGACAATAATAATTGGAGGAAGTGTATTATTACAAGTGCCTTGGAATTGATATTCATCACAACCTCATCTAGAACCATAGCATTGAGAAAGGGATTAATGGGGTGTGGAAAGCTTATTTTGGTCTTGAAAATAATTGTAAAATAGCAAACCTCGTAATGTGGGAGAAAAACAAGTTCCTCTTTGAAACTTTAGTCGCTCTTGTTATCTTATATGGTTGTGAAGTTTGGGGTTGCAGCATCTCCAGAGAATCATGGAGAAAGATTGAGAAAATCCATAAATTTTTTATAACTTATAAGCTGAAAATTAAAAGTAATACACCCTATCCTATTCTCCTTATAGAAGCAGGTCTTTCCCCTATTGAGAGCCTAGCTATGATTAAGTTTCTGCTATACAAGCGCAAACTCAATAACATAGACGATCATAGACTTCCTAAGCTAGCTTTAAATTCCAATCAAAACCACCTAAGGCTCAATTGAGGGTGGCATAAAGACAGAAGGGCCTGGTTAAACTATTGGGAGATCAACGAGAATGATGCATTGCAAAACATAAATAACATTAAAAATATTATTACTTCTAAGTTCAAAGAAAAAATGTGATGTGAGAAATATTTAGTGGCTGAAAGAAAATTAAGTTATTATAAGAAGGTCATCAACCCCACCCTCGAAGATCAAAAGTATCTCTCTATTTTAACTAGCTCAAAGAAGAAAATTAATATAGCAAAGGTTAGAATGAATTCTCATGAGCTCCATAGTGAAACAAGTCATTGGGCAGTTCCTAAAACGCCATGGATGGAAAGGATCTCCCATATATGTGAGAATAGGAACATCGAGCATGCAAATCACTTCCTCCTAGAGTGCCCCGCGCACAGCCACATTAGATCTCAGTTTCACAATCTTTGTTACAATATTGACCTTCCTAGCCTTTTACAATGTCAAAATTATAGTGAGCTCCATAGGCTTCTCTCCAAGCTTTTTGAGCATAGGAATAAAATCTTAAATCAAAATGAATAATTTGTTTCTTTAGGTCGGATAGACCAATGTTTGGTCTCAGTGGATGTTAACCATCATCATCATAATAAAAGAAAATATTCCAAAGTCAATATAATTTACCAAGTTAAAAGATAAAATTTGGGAAACGTATTAAGTTATTAATATTTTGAAATTAATATAAATAATAGATATATATTGGATATTTAAAGATGTTAAATTTGATTTTTTTTCTAATTATATTATAAAAATATTTTTCCGATTAATCTTATTATTAGGAAATTAATGATGTGATTAATCTGAAAAAACATTTATTATTTAAAAATATATTTTTTCATCTTAATTTCTCTTTCATATCAAAACATTTGAAATTATCTAACATTTATATTTTAAGATAAAATTTCTGAAATATTTATTTATTTTTTATTATTATATATTTTTTTATTTCACTTCTTTAAACCATCTAACATTATTTTTTTATAATTTTTTTATAATATTTAATTTTATTTTAAATTAAAATAATAATATTTTAAATATTATTTTTAACTATTATGATTATCTATAATATGTTTATTTTTCTATTTTTAAATTGATTTAACTAAATTAAAATATCAGTGCAAGAAAAAAACAAAACATTTTAAATTATTTAAATAGTATGAAAAAAATAACATTTTAAATTATTTAAATATTAAATAAAAATCATGATAAACGGGAACGGGTGCATAATATTAGGCATAACCGAAGACGAGAAGGTCGGTGAATTTATGAAAAATAATGAACATTTTGATATTATCATCCCACTCATTTCAGATATAAAATTTAATCGTTGCGAAGTCCGTTTTTCAGCAATGCGAAGGGAAATAATTTCCCATGATATAAACAAAATTATAAACTATTATAATGGACAACTTGATCTTTTTAATTAAATATAGAAAATATTTTATGTAATGTTATTTTCAAATTTAAAATTAACAAATTATTAAATTTAATTTAATAACTAAGAAGTTTGTGTGTTTTTTTATCAATTTTATATGAATAGTTAGATGGTCTTAACTTGGCCATAAGTCATCCAGTAGAATAATAAAAAAGAAAAAGTCTTTCTATCCAAGTTATATAAGTCTGTTTTTCTTTGTCATGTCCAAATACTATTTTCCTATTTCCCTATGAATGTAAAAAATAACATTTTGGAAATTAAAAGCTAATCGCATATAAAATAATAAAAAACTGAAACCATGTAGCACACTACTCTTCTCCCTCGGCACATGCATACTCTACCGGAGCCAGATCCTTAACATTGGAACCTGGCAGTGTTGTCCGCGAAAGAAGGCATGGAAGGTGATCCTCGATTCGACGAAGGCGTCCATCTTGTTTTTGGAGTTGGAACTAAAGTTTCTGGGAGTCCTGTGTGTAGTTGGGGATGTCCTACACCGCTGCTTCCATGCCCACTAAGATCTTCTTCAAGGCCTTTCTTAGGATACTTTTCATGGTCCAGTATAGATATAAAGCTTGTTTAAACTTTGTAACGCGCCTTTATGCATGCTCGGGATCTGGGACCATGGCCCAACAATCCTCCATATTAATGTCCATCGATCCCTCTTGGTGGTTCAAATCAACATCCCACTCCTCAATTAACCATCTAATTTCCTCGATGTTCCCTTCACAACATTTTGTGGCCACATCATTTATGATGTTGGCTACTAGTTTGTGGCCCCTTGTTTTCCCCTAGAGAAGCTGGGCTACTCCTCCTACATAGTCACTTGGGTTCTCCTACTGCGACCTCTAGCATTCGCAACACATGTCATTGCCACGAGCTCACAATGTGCAATCAAAAGGTGGGTATTGAAAATTGCTTGTATAGGTGGTGGCCCGAGCCCAGAATCTCTTCGCTTCCAAGCGACCCTACTGCACCACACACCTGCCATGGGAGAACGAAATAATAATTTCCACAATAAAATTTGGTGAACTTCCTCCGATCTTATCTCATGCACTCCGTCCTCGCCATCTGACCCACATAGAGACTCAACTTCCACAAGCCAGAACCAATTATCACAATAATCAGAAGAAGAATTTAAAAGACCGATAGGGCTTACAACATAAGTGCATTCCCCATACCCAAACCGTCACATACCTCCATATCTAACCTTGCAAAGACTTCCACAGAGGCAAAAAGCACGAGAATTGGTAATGCAGATGAAGAAAAACTTACGATTCCGGGAAAAAAGACATGTAGGGAGAAAAACGTCCACCCATCCCCAGGCATTACAGTAAAACTAAGCCTGGAGATAGAGCTAATGACGACCCATCCCCAACACTAGGATTATCAAACCAAACCAGAAAAAAAGGTCCCAAGGGTCGATGATAGTGGCATAAATCCCATATAACCCCATCCGAGAAAGAAGAATTTCGAACTGAATATACATAAAGACGATACTAGTCAACATGACATATTGCATCAAGGATAAAAGCACTGGTAGCTCCCTGAAACCTTGCTTGCTCCAAACATTAAGCAAGTCGACCCCATGCAGGCCCAAATCTGATAACCAGACACGCTGATGCATGGAGGAGGAAGAGAATAACCAGGTGACATAATAGTTTATCCTCGCCCAACTCAAATTAGCCCACCACCTCACCTATAGCCGTGTCATTCCTCTGCTCTAGGCATCACCCTTCCACAATTTTTTACCCTAGATAAAGAACCTACCATCAATTCTCTCAGAGCACTTAACACAATGTGAGATCCAAGACACAATGTCGTTGCCACCTCTTGTGAGAGTATTAACCTCTTGCATGCAAAGAGCTAACGCACCTATCACCTCAAGTGTGTGGAGGGTAGTTAGTTTATACCCCAATATCTTGCCCATTTAATTATCTGGATGGAAGTGATGTCCACCTCGATCACCAATCGAAGGTAATTATTAATAATTTGAAATTAACCAAATCTTTATTTTAATAAGAAGCATAAGAGTAAATATTAACCCATTGCAAACGAGTAAAGAGATTATTGTAAGTGGTAGCGGAGGAGGTTGTCCATTTAGAGAGGACACCATAAATGCATCTTGACTTAATTCGTAACAGATTTGAAATTATTTTTAAAACTATGATCTTTCACCAAATTCATACATGAGTAATGATATTGTGGGACCGTTCCTTAAGCAAGACAAATAGCCTGGATTCAATATTATCCTATTAAATTACATTTTGAAAATTATGAAATTAAACCAATATAAATGGCACTTTCCACATTATAAAATTAAACCAATTCAAAATAACATTAAAATATCATTTTGATACGGAGAAAAAGCAATATAAAATTACAACAGAACTTATTAGTTTGATATCTAAGATATAAACCGAATATGACCTGAAATATTTAAAGATAAAAATCATCAGACAGAAGATAAGACGCGTATCAATCAGATTTCGTAGCCTTTCTTGGATTTCCTTGTAATTGTCGTGGAAGCAGCCCTTCACTGTCTTCGTAGCAAAATTCAATACCTCAATCGAGCGAAAACTATTCCTCCACTAAAATGAATTTTGTATTGCAGAACATCAGAGCCGTTGCATTTTGTTACGCTTTCGTCCGAATCCATTATTGAGAATTAAGAACCATTTCCATTTGCTTGTACTGATTTGGTGTGAATGCTGATTAATATTACCAGTTTCATACAGAATTTATTACTCGAAATAGAAGGAAAGAGGCGACAGTACCATCTATGGTTAAGTGCGGTGATCATAAAACTCCACTAATGGTAGACAAGAACGGATTATCATCACTTGGAAAATTAATATTACTATTTCTTATGGTTGCCGGCTGTCCTCATATTTGGCGGTAGTTTAAGGAGACTGTTTTTTACCTGGAAAGTTGTGGAAATTTCCGTTACACGTTGAGAAAATTCAATTGGTATTTTTTAAAATTTAATCTATAGTTGTTAAATTTCAAGATTTTAGGTACCCAGAGGTTTTTAATGGCGCTGAATCTATTTCCACCATAAAAAAAATGATTCAAATACTCTTTCTCCATGATTTTTTGAAGAAAATTTGCCCGGATTCTGGCCACTTTTGCCCATCCACGCAATTTCTAAAAGACTCATCAAATTTGAGAGGAAAAGTTACATTTCAATTTGAAATGTCAATTTTATTTTGATTTTTCAATATTGACAAGTTAAAATAAACTACTATTTTTCAATAAAAATAGAAAATAATTTCAAATTTCAGGCATACTTCACAAATCACATATTTCATTGTGTTAAGTATTATATACATACCAAAATCTAGATACACTTGAAGTACTATATAGAGATGGCACTCAGTGTTATAATCTATATAGGAACCATATGAAGAGGATTTCAAAGGACCATTTACTTGTGCTCTAGGCAAGAATTGTATGGAGAAAAGTCAATTACACCATTTACTTTAATTTAAATAGGAATCATATGGAGGGAATTCATTAGGACAACTTACTCTTTTATGTTTTGCATATTATCCCTTAGTTACAATGAAAGTTTTGTTCTTTCTTAGAAAATAATTTATCCAGTTACTCAAATAATTGCAATGATTTTTTTAAAGGAAATAAAAACGTAATATTATTTTCTGTGGAGTGTCCAATGATAGAACAACTCTTTAAAACCCCAACAACACATTTTTCCATCAATAAAACATAACTTACCAAAATCATTTGATATAAAAATTGTAGATCAAATAATTAGTGCACATGTGCTATAAAAAAACATTGTTTTTTTGTAAAGAAGAAGGTAGTTCCCTTTGAGAGCATAAGCTACATATTGTGAGAAGAATTCAGTCCCTTGATGTAAGAAGGAGAGTGTTTCTTTGAAGGAGAGATAATAAAGTGAATAAGGTGAATCTAGAAGCTACATATTGTGAGAAGAATTTAGTCCCTTGATGCAAGAAGGAGAGTGTTTCTTTGAAGGAGAGATAATAAAGTGAATAAGGTGAATCTCGAGAAGTAGCGAAGGGTTTGGTGAACTTCTTTACCAAGACGACCTTACAAATTGTCTTCATGTGATTTTTTTTCTTCACTTTGTTTTATTGAAATGGAATTTTATTATCAAAATTCTCGATTAAAACTATGAAATTGTGGATATATAAAGAATTTTGAGTAAGTTTAAAGTATTTTTTTTTATAGCAATCTAGTTTTGGGATAAAAAAACGAACAAGTAAATTGAATACTACTTAATTATCATTGTTTTTTTTATAATTAAGAATCTAGTTTATTTTAAATCAAAATTTTTATTCCCGATGTAAGTTGATATTAAGTAGGTATAAATAAGATATGTAGCTAATATTAAATGTTAGGGGAGAGAATTTTAATAAGGAATGGGAAAATATAGAAACAGGGATTTTTAGGGATATTTCACAAAATGTTAAACACATCATCTCATCTTTCAGGAAATCATTTGCAACGAAATACTTTATTAGGATTTTATCTTAAGGGAAAACATGTATGATAGGTGACTGAGGGAAAGAACATCTATTTCAACAGGGGGGAGTATGAGACAACATTATTCATTTGAGTTTTTGTCCTTTAATGAAGCAAACTCTGTTATTTGAAAGGGATTCATGCACATTTGGTCATAGGGGAAGGAGGGCTTCATTCATATTTTTGTCAAAAAGAGTTTGACAACTTCAAGAGGTAAAGAGAAAGGGGAAACAGGGTTTGTTTTTGGGAAGCACAGCAACATTATTTTGTAGACCATAACCACAGCAATATGTCCATAGGACCAAGTAAAGTAGGTCATAAATGAAAACAATTTGAATTGCAAAATAATTCCACATGACAAAAAAAATTTATTTCTAATTCCCACTACTAAGATGGAATTTCAATAAATAGGTGTTGCATGCATGTATGCATAAATTCCATGAAAATAGGATAATATTGTATAAAAATTATAGTAGTTCCTATTGATATTCGACTCAACATTTCTTTTTTAAATTTTTATAGTATATAGAAAAATGACTAAAAAAAATTCATAAAAATAATTAAAACAAGAGAATATAATAAAAAACTTCTCATCCTTCAATAGAAAAAATCATAAACAAATTTCATTCCAAAATTTGAATTTTTTTTCTTTGTCATTCGTGTGGGAAATAATTTTATGCCTTTCTATGACTAGCTAGACAACTCTTAAAGGACAATGATTAGATGTCTATATAGTTTTCAAATCTTGCACAAATTTAGACAACTCCTAAAGGAAAATGACTAGATGTTGATATTGTTATCAAATTTTGCACAAATTTTGTAAGATGTTATAATTTCATTTTACTGTTAGTAGTTAGCTTGGATTGAATTTAGTTTATTTTAAACTATTTAAAATAATTCAATGTGTTTATTTTTTAATAAATAAATAATATAATTTTTTTTTTTTTTTTTATTGGAAACTTCCTATAAAAAAAATTTAGAGACATGATAGTCTCTTAAAATATGCCATTATATATCTTTTGTAGAATAAAAGTGAATTTTAATTTTTTTTTATTAATTAAAGTTTCTATTGCCTCAAAATAACTTCCATACCAAAATAAGATTATTGTTTATCCTTAGCATTGTTGCAATCTGTCACAATTCAAACCTACCAATAGTGATATATTCTTTTATCAAATAGAACCATCCAAAAATACAACTAATTTGTAGTTCAAGTTTCTGACATGCTCTACGCTAAATTTATAAAAAAACAAGTGACAACTATCACTAGATACACATTTTCTAAGAAAACTACTTTGTTGAAAGTAAAAATAATTATCTAAAAGGCTAGAAGAAATATCAATTATTGAGGAGATAGGGGTTGGATCCTATGCACTTATACATGTTGGAGATGAAGGATTAAGGCTACATTGGAGGTGACCCTCTATGTAGGACAAGCGAGCATCAAGGATGACTAAGCAGGAGCGTTAGTGGCATTGGAATCATTATATATCATGAAGGAAAGTTATAATTTCATTGGAAACCTTTTGTCTTTCTCTAAGAACCCTACCCATGAGTGTCCTTATTTGCCAATGAAGTGTAATGGAATTGAGATATTAGCTCCATCATCCCCTTGGATGGCTAGAGTCAGGAAACTAGCTATATGCTTCGGTTCGGATTTATGAATCAAGGTAAGCTTGGTAATCATTTGTTGTTAAGGCTTCTAATTGAAAATTTTCCTCTTAGAGTTTAGGAGGGGTGGAGGAGTGCAATATTTCCTCAATGGTCTATGCTTGGGTTTGAGACCAATGTTTTCCCTAAGGGCCTCAATCTCTAGAACCTCAATGAAGGTGTATATGCTAGAAGGGCATGTCACATAGCGAGAGGATATGCCCGATTAAAGATACCACACATTGTAAACCAATGAGACAAGTAAATAGGATCCAGGTCAATATCATAAAATATTTCACACTTGGCACCAAATGGGTCTGGAATTAGAATTAGCAAGTACAAAGGATGAACATACAAAAAGTGTATATGAGTAGGGTCCAACAACCATGAAGCCCAAGAAATTCCACACCACCAAGCTTCCGTACACACTTTAAACTAGATTCCACCATGCAAAGACAAATAATCTCAGAATGATGCTAAAGTTGAACATATAAAATTTTACCTCACAACTCTTAACCCATTAGGGATTGAAATATTGCAAAAAGATAGACCTAGAAAAGATTACCCTACAATTATCAGGCTACTAGGATTTGAAATGGTGTGGACAAAGCTCGCTTCCTTGTGAGTCGCATCCCCATCGGGTTATGTCCCTTATTGTGACCTCTTCCAAAGTCCGAGGGTTCCCTTCCTTAGTACTATCATCTCATTCCATGCTTGAAATTATAACATAGGGGTTTTGTAATGAAGACAAGCCTCCAGTGGGCCAAAACCTTGAAACAACATAGATTCCACAAATCCATTGTCGTTAGTGAAATATCCTAGGTGTAGCAGGGTATTGTCTTTGGGACTGCATACCAACATGGAGCCATGATAGACAGACTGAGAACTTGCAGAATGAATGAGAGTTTTCATGTTAATACTAAGAAATGTAATGTAATTAACATATATAATTACATGGGGTGGGATAGACATTCCATATTGTTTTAAATGCTATGGAAAGTAACATGATATGCCTTTCACATCCTCCTTTGGCATATGTTCTAACAACTTAATAAAAGAATACATTTTTTATTTTTTTATTTACATAAATTATGTATCTTTATTTAAAAAATAAAATTAATTGTATATTTTTATATTTTAAAATTTTAAAAAATTTTCATTAATTTATTTATTTATTGGAAAAAACTAAATAATTTAATAAGAAGTCAATTTTTTTATTT
>APFE030892234.1:83448-103882 GCA_000404065.3 Pinus taeda
TATGAGACAACATTATTCATTTGAGTTTTTGTCCTTTAATGAAGCAAACTCTGTTATTTGAAAGGGATTCATGCACATTTGGTCATAGGGGAAGGAGGGCTTCATTCATATTTTTGTCAAAAAGAGTTTGACAACTTCAAGAGGTAAAGAGAAAGGGGAAACAGGGTTTGTTTTTGGGAAGCACAGCAACATTATTTTGTAGACCATAACCACAGCAATATGTCCATAGGACCAAGTAAAGTAGGTCATAAATGAAAACAATTTGAATTGCAAAATAATTCCACATGACAAAAAAAATTTATTTCTAATTCCCACTACTAAGATGGAATTTCAATAAATAGGTGTTGCATGCATGTATGCATAAATTCCATGAAAATAGGATAATATTGTATAAAAATTATAGTAGTTCCTATTGATATTCGACTCAACATTTCTTTTTTAAATTTTTATAGTATATAGAAAAATGACTAAAAAAAATTCATAAAAATAATTAAAACAAGAGAATATAATAAAAAACTTCTCATCCTTCAATAGAAAAAATCATAAACAAATTTCATTCCAAAATTTGAATTTTTTTTCTTTGTCATTCGTGTGGGAAATAATTTTATGCCTTTCTATGACTAGCTAGACAACTCTTAAAGGACAATGATTAGATGTCTATATAGTTTTCAAATCTTGCACAAATTTAGACAACTCCTAAAGGAAAATGACTAGATGTTGATATTGTTATCAAATTTTGCACAAATTTTGTAAGATGTTATAATTTCATTTTACTGTTAGTAGTTAGCTTGGATTGAATTTAGTTTATTTTAAACTATTTAAAATAATTCAATGTGTTTATTTTTTAATAAATATAAATTTTTTCTTTTTGTTTATTAGGAAACATCTTATAAAAAAAATTTAGCAGACATGATAGGCTCTTTAAAATTTGCATATATTGTAGAATAAAAGTGAATTTTAATTTTTTTTTATTAATTAAAGTTTCTATTGCCTCAAAATAACTTCCATACCAAAATAAGATTATTGTTTATCCTTAGCATTGTTGCAATCTGTCACAATTCAAACCTACCAATAGTGATATATTCTTTTATCAAATAGAACCATCCAAAAATACAACTAATTTGTAGTTCAAGTTTCTGACATGCTCTACGCTAAATTTATAAAAAAACAAGTGACAACTATCACTAGATACACATTTTCTAAGAAAACTACTTTGTTGAAAGTAAAAATAATTATCTAAAAGGCTAGAAGAAATATCAATTATTGAGGAGATAGGGGTTGGATCCTATGCACTTATACATGTTGGAGATGAAGGATTAAGGCTACATTGGAGGTGACCCTCTATGTAGGACAAGCGAGCATCAAGGATGACTAAGCAGGAGCGTTAGTGGCATTGGAATCATTATATATCATGAAGGAAAGTTATAATTTCATTGGAAACCTTTTGTCTTTCTCTAAGAACCCTACCCATGAGTGTCCTTATTTGCCAATGAAGTGTAATGGAATTGAGATATTAGCTCCATCATCCCCTTGGATGGCTAGAGTCAGGAAACTAGCTATATGCTTCGGTTCGGATTTATGAATCAAGGTAAGCTTGGTAATCATTTGTTGTTAAGGCTTCTAATTGAAAATTTTCCTCTTAGAGTTTAGGAGGGGTGGAGGAGTGCAATATTTCCTCAATGGTCTATGCTTGGGTTTGAGACCAATGTTTTCCCTAAGGGCCTCAATCTCTAGAACCTCAATGAAGGTGTATATGCTAGAAGGGCATGTCACATAGCGAGAGGATATGCCCGATTAAAGATACCACACATTGTAAACCAATGAGACAAGTAAATAGGATCCAGGTCAATATCATAAAATATTTCACACTTGGCACCAAATGGGTCTGGAATTAGAATTAGCAAGTACAAAGGATGAACATACAAAAAGTGTATATGAGTAGGGTCCAACAACCATGAAGCCCAAGAAATTCCACACCACCAAGCTTCCGTACACACTTTAAACTAGATTCCACCATGCAAAGACAAATAATCTCAGAATGATGCTAAAGTTGAACATATAAAATTTTACCTCACAACTCTTAACCCATTAGGGATTGAAATATTGCAAAAAGATAGACCTAGAAAAGATTACCCTACAATTATCAGGCTACTAGGATTTGAAATGGTGTGGACAAAGCTCGCTTCCTTGTGAGTCGCATCCCCATCGGGTTATGTCCCTTATTGTGACCTCTTCCAAAGTCCGAGGGTTCCCTTCCTTAGTACTATCATCTCATTCCATGCTTGAAATTATAACATAGGGGTTTTGTAATGAAGACAAGCCTCCAGTGGGCCAAAACCTTGAAACAACATAGATTCCACAAATCCATTGTCGTTAGTGAAATATCCTAGGTGTAGCAGGGTATTGTCTTTGGGACTGCATACCAACATGGAGCCATGATAGACAGACTGAGAACTTGCAGAATGAATGAGAGTTTTCATGTTAATACTAAGAAATGTAATGTAATTAACATATATAATTACATGGGGTGGGATAGACATTCCATATTGTTTTAAATGCTATGGAAAGTAACATGATATGCCTTTCACATCCTCCTTTGGCATATGTTCTAACAACTTAATAAAAGAATACATTTTTTATTTTTATTTACATTAAATATTATGTATTTATTAAAAAAAATAATTAATTGTTATTTTTTATATTTAAATTTTGAAAATTATATAATTAATTTTTTTATTTATTATTTTGGAAAACTAAAATAATATAATGAAGTCAATTTTTTTATTTATATTAATGTATTTAATCCAAATGAAAAATACGGCTAAAATCCAATATGACAGGGTATAATAAATTGAGATTCTTTCAAAAACACAATATTTTGGTTATGATCTAGATGTTCTCATTAAAGTACAATACGTTATTATGAGTGATTTTTAGTTTAATTGTGTTTTTGCTATTTGTTTTAAGTACGAGGTTATATTTTGATTTCCTTAATATATAAAATATTTTTTCATTAAATTTATTCATAGTATTTATAGTATTGATTTTTAAAGATCTTGGGGGGTTTATTTCAGGTATTTTTTTTTATAATGAATAGTAGAATTAGTAATCGAGTAGATTAGAGTAGTGTCATTATTTTATGTGGATATATGTGTTGATAAATATAGTAAGGAAAAATTAATTTTGATTTTTGCCTTGGGATAATTCAAATTTTTATATTAGCAAATAATTTGGATGTAACTAACTTGTCTAATATGGCTTGTGTCACTCAGTTTATCTAGTAAATTCAAGTTAGACAAGTTAGAGTTCAATTAAACACGTGCGATTGTTACTTTGTAGAAATTAAGGTCAATTATCTATGATTGTTTTCAATTAAACAAGTTCTAACCATTGAAGGAACTAGTGGAAGGTCAATTAAGTAGTGTGACTTCGGTCAATCTTAATGATCATCCATTTAACTAATCAATAAGCCAAAAATAGGTAGTGCATGCATAGAATTTGAGTTCCCTGGGCTTGGTGGAGATTCCAAGGCAATGTAACATCATTTTCAGACTAGTCTTGAGTGTACAGGTGTTGCATGCAGTCAGATGATCAACCTAAGGAATATCACAACCCATTTTGGATAAATTCATAAATACTAGGTGCCTAATTTCTCAAGGAACATCACAAGGAAACAGGAGCTAAAGTAGAGGGAAAAATTGGCTAAGTCTAGATTGGAGCTTCCCAGTTAGTAGAAATAAAGGCTATGCACTTGTAGGTTGTGCTCAGTTGAGCAAAATAATTGTAATACATCTGTATTCATCAGTTTAATGCAAGCAAGAAATGGGGTTTTTAGCATATTTTTTTCCATAGGAAAAATATTATTTTCATTTCTGTGATTTCTTATTGCATGTCTGAGATTTTTGTTTTAAAATGTGAATTAATGTATGTGGAGTAGTAGAGTGGGTTCATGTCTTGTGATTTTGATTAAAAATTCATGAGAAGTTGAAAATATATATAATAATTTCTAAATGTTATCAAAGTAAGATTCACATTAGATCAAAAATTTTGAAGTTGTTTCTTAGGAGGTTCGAATTTGGAATTCAGTACAAAAAGATCTCTTTAGAGCTAAGAAGATGGCCTTCAATGGACTAAGGCTATAGTATTCCTTAGAAGGCACCTCTAATTTTGTTGCATGGAAGGATCGCATGGAGGTAGTCTTGGATGACAATGGATTGCTAGAATACACCAAGAGAAATGTTGCAAAACCATCAGAATCTGATGCGCAAAACATTGTTGAGTGAAGAAAGATGTAGCCAAGGTGAGGAGAATAGTCTTGGAGGGAGTACGGGATCACATTGTCTCAAATATCGACGAAAAAAACTTTCTTCACAATGTGGAAAGCACTGATAGAATTTTTCAAGAATAATAGTGACCACAGAAAGTTGGCACTCAAGGATAAACTTTGAAGTATCAAGATGCAAAATAATGACACTATTATAGTATATGAGCAAGTTCACATAGTGTCATGATGAACTTGGCAGGTTTGGTGTAAATGTTCCTGAAGAAGATGTGGTAATCCTAGTCCTTCTGAGCCTCCCCAGGAGTTTGCATAGGTATCACAATTCGATGAGTGGAAGGGAGAAGCTACCGAATAGGGAGTTCTTATCGAATGTTTTGGTACAGGAGGAAATAAGGAGGAATACCTGCAATGGGACTTCATCAGAGGGCGAGGATGAAGAGAATTTTACATTAGATGGAAAGGCGAAGAAGGAAAAAGGGAAGAAATTTGAATCCAAGCTAGAATCGAGTCAAGTGGGCAAGAAGAAAGATTTCTCCAAATTAAATGCTTCCATTGTCATGAATTTAGGAACTATTCCATGAGGTGTCCACACAAAAAGGAAAAAAAGAATACCTCTGGGGGAGTAGTAGGTGAAGACTTGTATTCATAATTCGCTCTTGACTTTACCCTTATCGCATGCATGACCATCACAGTGATGGGGGTGTGGTACTTGGACTCAGGTGCATCGTTCCATAGGACAGGATGTATAGATTTTTGTAGTGACCTGGAAGAAAAATATTTGCAAATGAACATCGAGATGGAGGAAGAAAAAACGTATAGTGCTACCGAGGTTGTCACAGTCACCTTTTAGAGGGAGTTGGTCTCCCCCCTCAAGCTCAAGGATGCCATATGTGTTCTGGTCCTAAAAAAAAATCTCATTTTTGTTGCAGTTTTGGAAGATCGTCATTATGATGTGATGTTCGTCAAAGGAAAGGCATTCCTAAGACACACAACCATGGGATAGGTGAAGAAGATCAAGGTTCATGTGAAGAACCTATATAAGCTAGATGTGGAATAATGTGTTGCATTAAGAACAAAGGCATAGAAGGTGTAGAGCCATGATGCCAGTGAACTTTAGCATAGAATATTTGGCCATTTTCAACATGATGCCCTAAATATTATGTGGCAAATAACCATAGGAATCCCTAAAGGAGAACTTGAGTAGAAGGATGTATGAAAAGTATGTACTTTGGGGAAGTACACAAAATCACATTTAGTCCTATAAAGGATCCACTTTAATGTCTATGGACCTTTGTCGATAGCCTCCACTTCCGAGCACGAGTATTTTGTTATCTTTATTGTTGACTTTTCACAGAAGTGTTGGATCTTCTTCATGCGGAAGAAAAATGACACATTTTCCAAGTTCATATATTTCAAGGCACTTGTTGAGAGAGAAACCAATAAGAAGGTGAAGGCTCTAAAGAGAAATAATGGGGGTGAGTATGTGTTCAATGAATTCAAAAATGTTTGTGCAAAATAAGTCGTTCAACGAGAGTACATAGCACCCCACAACCTATACCAGAATGGGGTAGTTGAGAGAAAGAACCATAACATTATGGATGCAGTGAGGGCAGTGTTGCATGACCAAGGCATACCTCTACATTTATGGATTAACGCATGCAACACAGTAGTCTATTTTCAGAACCTGGGTCCTCATCCGATTTTGGGCATGATTGCAATAGAGAAGGCTTACTCGGGGATAAAGTGAGATGTATCGCACTTCAGTATTTTTGGATCCTTTGTTTACTACCATGTCTCCAAAGAATCAAGGAAGAAGATAAATCTGACAACAAAATTGGGCGTATATGTGGGTTACATAGAAACTGCTCACTATTATCATGTGTACTTTCCATCCCTCAGAATGACAATTGTGTGAAAGGATGTAAAATTTGATGAGGATAAAATTATGGGGTACTCTTGAGAGGGAGCTCTAGATCCCACCAGAAGATGAGCTTTTAGCTCCAAAGGAGGAGCCTTAAGAACTTGTGGAGTAGATGCAAATTGAGCAGTAGAGAGTGGAGACAACCACTCAAGCAAAAACATCTAGAGAAGGAAGGAAACGAACCAGGAAAGCTAAGAGACTTTTTTAAGATGCGAGGGAGATTGTGGTTGTTCCTTCAAATTTTCCCAAGTAGGGAAGGTCACTAGATTGATACACTAGCTACATTTATCTAATGTTTGAGCTTGTAGACGTTGAGACATCCTAGTTTGAGGAATAAGTATAGAAACTTGTAATGGGTTGATGCAATGGTGGAGAAGTACGAATCCATTGTCAATAATAGTGCTTGGGAACTAGTCTAAAGACTAGCCGATAAATCAGTTGTGGGTTTTAGAAGGATCTTCAAGGTTATGTAGCAATAAGGCAGAAGTGTAGAGAAGTATAAGGCCAAATATTTGGCCAAGGAGTACTCTTAAGTTTAAGGGATTGACTATGAGGAGACCTTTGCTCTTGGAGAAAGGTACTCATCCATTATATCAATTCTTTCTTTTGCTGCACAAATCGAGTGGAAGACCCACCAGATGGATGTAAAACCAACGTTCCTCAATGGAGTTATTGAGGAGGAGGTTTACATTGAGAAACTAGAAGGATTTGAGACTTTTGATCAAGACTCTTATGTGTGGAGACTCAAGCAAGCATTGTATCTCAAACAAGCACCTTGTGCTTGGTACACTAGAATTGATAGCTATCTCATCGATTTGGGCTTCATCAAATGTGAAGCGGATGCAAAATTCTATCATATCTTAGTAGAAGGTAAATTTAATTAATGTCTTATATGTTGATGACTTATGTCTAACCAGTGCTAAACAATTGATTAGAACTTGCAATGAGGAACTTGCAAGGGAATTTGAAATAAAGGCCATGGGTCTCATGCACTACTTCCTTAGTTTGGAATTATGGAAAGGTGATAGGGAATTGTTTGCCTCTCAAGGTAAGTATGAAAATGGGATACTACAAATATTCTACATGGAGAGTTACAAACCCATGGAGACACCTCTTGTGACCAACTAGAGGAAGGAAGATGCCACTTTTGGTGAGGAAGTAGATGCTATAATTTAGTGGTAGCTAGTGGGTTCTTTGATGTATCTTGTGAACACATGGATAGATATGTGCTATGCAGCCAAACAAATGAACCAAGCTATGGTTAGGTCAACCAAATTATTTTGGAAGGCAACTACGCATGTTTTATGGTACCTCACAGGCACTAACCAGTTTGGAATATAGTACAGATGAACAGAGGGAGTGAGGTTGTGTGGCTTCACAAATATATTTTGTGTGTGGAGTCCATTTGACCAAAATAGTACATCAGGTGGAATTTTCAATGTTGGGTTCGCAACAGCTTCCTAGTACAATAGGAGGCAACGATTTGTGGCACTTAGCTCAGCAGAAGTAGAATACATGGTTTCAAGTCAAGAAACATGTGAGACGATATGGATGAGAAAGATACTTGTTGGATTGTTTGGTTAGATGATGTATGCGAATGTGATCTATTGTGATCATTAAGGTTGCATCAAGTTCTTTGATAATATTGTTTTTCACGATCGATCTAAGCATATAGATATCCATGATCACTATTATATCCCTATAATACTAATGTATTCCCTTATTAGTATTGTCATTGTAACCCCTTATAATTGTTCTGACCATGTTGTTCCCATACTATTATTATTGTGCGTCATAGTAGCTCACTATTGTTATTGTTGTGCCCATACATTATTATTGCTATGTCAACTCTAATTATATTGCAACCCCTTAAACACCTATATATAGAAAGGAGGTCTTGTCATTTGTATGATCCAATAATTGTTCATTTTTGTAATTTAAAGGAGGTTTCCCGCTCGAAGAGGCTAATTTTGAAGTCGTTGATCTATATTTTCTTCTATTTTGTGAGATGGTTGCATAAAAATCACCATTTGTAGGACTGTGTGCAGAGGTAGATAATGTTGTTGTAGTACATTCTGATAGAGGAACAAGATGCTGACATTTTGAGAAAGGCATTTTCAAGAGGGAAGTTTGAGTTCCACAGGTGCAGGATAGGGGTGGTTGATAATCCCTTTCTTGCTCAAAGGGAGTGTTGAAAAATTCAACAAGAAATTCCCAATTTGATTTTTTCCTTGATGAAATTGGGAAAATTTGAATTTCCACTTCAACAGAAAACACAATTAAATTGTGTGATATGGCTTTTGTCACCCAATTTACTTATTAAATTTGAGTTAGAGGAGTTAGAGTTCAGTTAAGCATGTGATTGCTAATTTGTGGAAATCAAGGTCATTTTATACCTTGCATTTTTGGCGGAAATGAAGTCTTATTTACTGAGTTCGACGAAGTTAAAATATGGTGAGAATGAAGTATTATTTACTAAGTTTGACAAAGTTAAAAGATACATGGTAATGAATTCTAAATTTATTTTTATTTTAAATTTATGATCATTTATTTTAATTTATGGATTACAACTAAAATAACATTGCATCAAAACCTTTAGATAATTAGGGAAATATAATCCGATGGTGACTTTAGATACACAAAGACAATTGCACAAAAATGGAAATGAGGTTTTTTTTTTTCATTCAGCTCTTATCATTAACCAAACCTCTCTTCTAAATGGATCTATTGTGGTCACCTTATGCATAGATTCCATGGATTTTGACTGGAGATGGGGTTTTTGATTTTATTTGGCTCTCATCATTAACCAAACCTCTCTGCTAAATGGATCTATTGTGGCCTCCTTATGCACAGATTCCATGGATTTTGACTTGTGTTCAATAAATTATAAAACCCAATAGATTTCTTTAAAAAGGTCCTAACTAGGTAGGACTATGTGCTAGAATAATAAATATCACAATGCAGGTTCACACATCTCTTGACATGTCTCCAAACACCATTTCCACCACCAATGGCATATTTTATGAAGTTGAATGTTGTTGCACGATATCTATCCTACAAGACCCTCTTTTACACTGTGCTTCTTTTGGAATTCTTCTTGCCTTTTTTTTATTCATTTTCACTATGATGATTACTTTGGATGATTTTGAGGACTACACTTCGCTTGGTAAGAACATAGAACATATGGTTTTTTCATTCATCCCTGCGAAAATTGATTTGGGATTCTTTTAAATTTTAGGCATATTTTGGATGTGCACATCCTATTTTCATAGATTCAATGTCGAATGTTTAGTAAACTTTGAGGAGAATAGTGTTGAGTTAATATTATTTAGTGTTAGTTGTATAACAAACAATTATTGGTACTGGGTTATTTTTATGCATATTGTTTATGGAAATTGTGACCAAGGCTTTTGAGGAGGGAAATTACTTCACATGTAAGTCAATCCCACAGGCGATTCACTTAGTGAACTTCTGACATATCACATGAACCTCTGACATATCACATGCATTCATGGCATATTAAACAAAACCCATAGTTTCACCACATATTGGAAAATCCCTCTAAAAATCACATTATTTAACCCTCTACCAGTATGAACCCAATACAAATTTCAAATTAAAAAAACCCCGACTTTCACTATATATTATGGCTATCAATTTTTTCATTAACATTTTGTATACTCCTTTGTATTTTTTCATTAACTTTGAGATCCATTTTTTATATTTTCCAATATAAAAACTATTTAACCCCTATATATCCACCAATATATTATGTCATTCTTTCTCAATATATATCCCCCAATATGAACCCACGTGGTATGACATTTCTCCTCGAGTGAAGCCCCCGTGGTCAATGCACCTCTCTCATTCATTGACCAATCAGGAAAAACATAGGTCTCAAGTTCATAAATATATGATTATTATGTTTTAAAGCTTATGCCTAATGTGGTTCTCTTGTTTGTATTCCTGTTACTAGATTTGCCTTGATTTAACTAACTTCAGTTTATTATGTTGTTAGTTGGGGATTAGATTCTAGAGTGGTTCCTTGTGTTTTTTCATCCTTTAGGCTTAGGTTTTAGTATAGTTAGCTTCATGGACTTTACTTCAATGTAACCCTAGGAATTTAATGTCATGTCATAAATGAAAATATCAAGCTATAAATATTGAAGCTGCTCTCATGGATGATGATACAAGTCAAACTCCATCAAAAATCCTTACCAAAATTGGACTGGGTTTCGTTCAATAAGGTACCTAAATTTTTCCTAATTTACGTTATTGTCTTTTCTTGAGTGTATATTTCCTAACATTTTAATGGGATGAGTTATTGTTGAAGTTTATGCTCAAATTAGTTGCTGGGTTGAGTCTCACATTTGGGTTTTCCTAATGTCCGTGTAGATTTGTTGCTGAGTGAAACTCATATGATATTGTTTTCACATTGTGGTTATGGTTATGTAGAATGGCATAATTGAACATGTTTGCCCATTGTGTAATGTATTATGTTACTAATTGAGATTTTAAATTCATTGAAATTTGAAGATGGCACATGTATGGTGCAGAGAATGGCCAAATATATTTTTGGTGTCCTCCTTCAAGAAAACAATAAAACACTGCCGAAGGGAATGGTAGTTCTAGAGTCTTTCAATGATCTAGTTGTTGAAATGAGAGGCTTATCATTATGATCCCATGACATTTATATTAACGTTGAATGCCATGGTATGTTTTTGTCAAATTCATTCTTGGACATTCCCACCAGTATTTCATATATTATTTTATGTTGTTTCTTGTTCTGACTCCTAAGAAGAATAATTACATTGAGATAGATATAAGAGATATATCAATGCAAATATAATCTGCAAAGTTGTAGGAGGTAACATTCTGATAATGTCTCAATTATATCTGAGATCAATGTTGATTTACAAGAAATACTAAAAGCATTTGATTGAAATCATTCTATAATTTTCAGTGAAAATTTATGTGTTCTCCTTCAGACTAGTTCATGGTTACTTATATTTTGTATAAGTGGTCATTTTTTTAACAATACAAGATAAATTTCATTTATCGCAAAATAATGTTACAAGGTTTGTCACCATAACTATGTGGCAGCCATAGCTACCGTAATTGTGGGGCAACCATATTTGTTCTTGTTAAAGCATTTTCATTTAACTTGCTTTCTATTTTTCTTTTTGAACCTCTAATGTGCTTTAGTGTTTTCGTCGTTGTACTTTCATAATTTGTTTCAATGTTGATGTATTTACTTAAGATGGAATGGCTATAAATTTTTTTATTCATTACAATTGGAGATGACTTCAAGACTTACCATAGTTTTAAAAACTCTTGTGTTCTTTATTCCATAAGAAAAAAATTGCACAACCTAGCCACACATTCAACAATAACAAAGTTAAAAGAGGTTTCATTAGTTGGAGTCTTTGGATTGAAGGCTACATGTTGGGAGTTTTGAAGGCTAAGTACTAGGAAGGTTATTTTTTTATAATTATTGTATTACCAACTATGCCCATCCATGCTCTAATTGTCCATATCGGATACCCTTTGTTCCCTTTGACATCCTATCAATGTCGTGATTTAAATTTAATTCTTTGATGAATGCTATGGAGCTGCCACATGTTTCATAGGACCTAAAGTAGGTGTTGCTATAGTCCTCCTCTTCATTAGTCACTTGTTTCCTTGTTACAAGGCCCACAGATTGAGCCTCTATTGTTGACAACTAGAGTTTGTAGTCACAAAATTTCCTTGATATGAGTGGTGAGAGAGATTTTTTTTTTGGAAAGTTAGCTAGTTGGGTACTTTTCAAAATTCCACTAGAGTTATGTGGTAGAGGTCTTGGAATTATAATAGTTGGTAGTGTGATGAAATTGATGGTAATAAGAATTTTTTAATGATGAAGCATGGGAATGTGTCACTAATCCCTAAGGTGAGCACAAAAAACAAAACTAACAACGAAAACTATTAGGAGAATTGGGGGAGAATGATCTTACTTAGATTGCATCAAATATTTCTTAATGTGAACAAGTGAATATTTTATGCTACATGCTTTCTCAGTCACGTTAGTTCTTCCTACTTTTTAAGCAACAATTAAGCCATTTTTTTGTGAACATAGTAAAAATGGTTTCACTAGATAAAAAATAGGCGTTGCATGATCCAAAAGATTGACACCAAAAACACAACTTGGCTCTAGTTTTGAAGTCTGCCACCTTAATCACAAAAAATATTGTAGTAGTAAATATTTTCTCCAGATTGGTGGATATCACTATTATTCAATGACAAACCCTTTCCATAAGGATTAACAATGTTGGATTGATTTTTTGTCACTTTGCAATCAATTTTTTTTACCATGCTTTTCTTAGAAGTTTCACTGGACTCTTGTAGATTATTAAATAGTTTTTTATGTAGTTGATATGACATATGAAAATCCTTTCTTTTTTAGTTAGGGTGAGTGTCATTCAAATCAATATTTTTTTTTCTAGGGACTGTATACAAAGAATGGAAGTGTACTCTCCAATCGATCCCAATGAGAGCACAAATTCTACTCACCTAATTTCTTTCATGGATGCTTCTACATGATTTTGTTGTTTGTTGTTATATACCTTTATTATTTTTTGTAATTGACACATGAATTAATGCTTTTTTTTTACATTTTATGTTGTCGCTACATGGCAGTTTCCTTTTATTTCGTTTTCTATATTCCAGAGCATGTTTGTGCACTTCTGGTTGATGATATTTGTAGTTGACTAGTTAGTTGTTGTGTCACACTTCCTTTTACCATTCACCCAAGTATCCTTAGACTAATATCACTATATCATTAGCCGATATATTTGTTAATCCAGGAGGTAACTCCTCAAATTAGATTGCTTATTCATTAAGATTACTCATGGTTATATGCAGGAGGGAGAGACTCTTGGGCTTCACCTCCAAATGTCTCTTCATTTTTCATTATTTACTAATTACATTATTTAGAAATGCTCACCCAATCCCAATGAGCCCCCCTTAGTGTGAAGGCATGTTTGTGAGTCCAAGCATCATTCTGAATCTTTCAAAAGTTTCCCTTCCAAGTGCTTTGGTGAAGATGTCCGCAATCTCCTCACTAGTGGAAAAATGGTGTAGATGGATTATCTTGACCTCAACATGATATTGAATCAGATGATATTTTTTATTAATGTGCTTCATTTCGATCATAGAACTTTGGGCTCTTGGCCAACTTTATTGCAAAGGTGTTTTCAATCATGAGTGGAGTTGAATGTACTTGTTTCACCTGCAAATATTTCAGAATTTCCCTGAGCCACACAGTTTCTTTTGTTGCCTCAGTTGTTGCCACATATTCTGCCTCTGTTGTGGAATATACTAAAACTAATTGTTTGCATGATCTCTAGGAGACAACGCTTGATCAAAGACTCATATCATAACCTGAAGTAGATACACCAGTTTCTTTCTTTCCATTAAAGTCTGAATCAAAGTATCCAATCAAGGTGAAGTTTCCCACCTGTGTATACTTGAGTCCAAAGTCTCGGGTTCCCTTCAAGAACTTTAGAACTCTTTATGCTTCAAACCAATCTCCCTCATAATGATTTTTCATAAACCTGGAGAGGATTCCAACAAAAAATGAAATTCCTGGTCTGGTAGTAGTCAGGTAGTTGAGACTTCCTACAAGCTGTCTATATTTTGTTGCATCCTTAAATTATTTTCCTTCAATGGATGTGAGCTTTAAGTTTTGTTCCATTAGATTAGTCAGAGGATTACACTCAACCATGTGAAACCTATTCAAAAGATCTCCAATGTACTTCTTTTGAGAGAGGAATATAGACTTAGGATGTTGAGTTACTTCAATACCAAGATAGTAGTGACCATAGCCCAAGTCATTCATTTCAAAACATTTCCTCAATTCCTTCTTTATGGATGCAATGTAGGTCCCATTGTTCTCTGTCATCAAAAGATCATCTACATATACCATAACATATACAATTGTTTTTCCAACTTTATTGACAAACAAAGTTACATTATCAAGATCATAATGTTTGAATTTGAGTTTCAGAATATGCTCAATTAACTTTTCATAATTGTCTCGCGATGCTTGCTTGAGGCCATACAAGGATTTGAAAATTTTCATACTTTATGTCCATGTCCCTTCACAACATATCCTTCTGGTTTGGACATAAAAACATTTTCGTTCAGATCTACATTCAAGAAAGCAATTCTTACGTCCATTTGATGGACTTTCCAACTGTTCTAAGCTACTAAGGAAAAGAGTGTAGCCCATTTTTATATGGGGGAAAAGTCTTCTCATAATCGACCCCTTCCTTCTGTGAAAAACCTTTTGCCACAAGCCTGGCTTTGTGCTTGTAAAGTGAGCCATTAGCTTTATACTTGTTCTTGTATACCCACTTGTAGCCAATTGGTTTGGTTCCCAATGGAAGATAAACTAGCTTCCAAGTGCCATTCTTTATCAAGGCAACATACTCCTTTTGCATCACTTCTTTCCTTTCATCATGAGAAGTATATTCTTCGAAGGAATTTGGTTCAAAATTTGTAGACAAATTTAATTCATAATGATAGGAAACATCCATATCAATAGTTGAATCATAATCATCTACATCACCTCAATTTTTCTTGGTTCAATTTCTTGTTCCTGTCTTCCCAGCCTCATCAAGATGAACAATTTCAAGTGTCTTTATCATCCATTTTAGGGGACCTTTCTAATATGGTCTCAGATTCTCATTTGATTGAGTTGGGACTGAATCAAGATTGGGTCTCCCAACTCTATCAATCATATCACTCAAAGTATCATCAGTGGCTATAGATTCATATGGGGGAGAGAGTTCTTTAGAAGAAGATTCCACAGACTGATCTAGTATATGAATCCCCCCTTCAAGATTTGGAATCTAATTATCAAATTCTTGCAATTATTTTTCATGTTCGAATCTATCCTGGCGATCAAGTTGCCACTCAACAACATTGTTAGCTTTGAAAGATTGAAGAAATATTACATCTCTAGATACAACAAACTTCTTATTGACTTAATCATAAAGACGGTATGATTTGGAGGTATTCAAATACGCTAAGAAGATACACTTACAAATCCTTGCACCAAGTTCATTTCATTATACCTTTGGTATCAAGGCATAACAGGTGGAACCAAAGACCTTGAGATGGTTTACTGAAGGAATGTGGCCATACCACATTTCATGAGTTTTACTTCTAATAGCATTAGATGTACATCTATTCTTTACATATACAACACATACAACTGCATCAGCCCAAAACATAAATTTTACATTCTTGAAAAACATCATGGAACGTACCATATTTAAGATTGTCCTATTCATTCTTTCAGCCACTCCGTTATGGTGGGGATTATAAGGCACACTTGTTTGATCATGTTTGATCCCATGCTGGAAAAGACAGTTTCAAAATTATTTGAAGTGTATTCTTTTCCATTATCAGTGAAAATATAGCCAATATGAGATTGTGCATCATTGTCAATCCATGTATGAAAATTCTTGAATTTTTAAAAATCATTATATTTGTTCTTCAATAAATAAACCTAACACATTCTGGTGTATTAATCAATAAATGTCATCATATATTTATTACCATTTGTAGAAGAAGCAATAATTGGACCACATAAATCTAAATGAATTAGTTCAATTTTTCTATGTGCTCTCGAATGTGAATCATGAAAAGGTTGTTTTCTATGCTTTCCTAAAACACAAGCATCACATTGCTTAAAATTTCTTAGAATTATAGGCAAGCTAGTAACACCATTTTTCTTCAACAAGCGAAGTTTGTCATAGCTCAAGTGTCCAAATCTAGCATGCCATAAAAGACTTGATGGAAATGTACCTTCATCATAATGAGAACTGTATGAGAAATTTTGTGCACAAGCATAGGTACCTTGCAGCTTCAGAAATATTTCTTCTTCTATCCCCATCATGACAAGTGAGTGACCTAATGATTTTTTGACCTCAAACTTGCCATCAAACATATGAATGGATTGTCCTTGTTGGTAAGTGTGGACTAAGGACAACACGTTTCTCCTCAACTATGGGATATATAGAACATCATGCAGAAGAAAGTCTAGAAGACTAGGCATTATGAGCCTGATTGTGCCAAGCCCTGATGCCTTGAGTTTTTATTTTTTTGTAAAGTATACTTCTCCATCAGAATTGTCATCAAATTCTTCATAAAAGTATGTTCTAAAATTCATGTGGCAAGTTGCTCCTGAATTAAGAAACCAATCATTTTTCCAAGAAGCAAGTGAGGCATTAAAAAAGTCTCTAGTTACTCCAATATTACAATGTGCCCCAACATAGTGAGTGGATTCAGGTGCTTTACCTTTCCCTTTGTCATTGGTTTTACCTTTGTCTTTATTTCTTTCCTGCTAAATTTTGTCCCAAGGAAAATTTAATGTGGATGCATCATGTGATCCATCTCTATTGCACGTATGCAATGAAGATATGGTTTTTCTCCTTGAGAGTGTCTACCCCCCCACCTCTGAAATTTCTCCTTCCTCTTTCTCTTTGACTACTTCTTCCTTTAGAAGAATCTTTAGAATGATCCTTCACTCTATTTGCAAGACACACAACTTCTTCAAAAGGCTAAGGAGTTGTCTTTTTCCCAAAATCCTTCTCTCTTTGAGCAAATGTTTTCACAAGGGAGTCAAAGGTAATCTCTTTGAGGCTTCCATTTGCTTGCAATTACTCAAGATAATTTGAATAAGTGGGATAAAGTGCCTTGAAAAAAGATATCATAGGAATGTCTAGTTCAACATTAGTGACTTTGATATCATGCATAATAGATCTTACTTCTGATGCTAAAACAATAGGATCATCATTTTTCAATTCCAAGATGAACAATTTAGTCATCAATTGGACAACTTCAAGTTCAAAGTGTGAGTCATAGAGTTCCTCCAAATTCTGTAAGGCTTCAAAAGCATTTGAAAATGGTGAAATATGATGACTCACCTCTTCATTTACAGGTGTTGCAATCAAGGCATAGGCCTTTTTGTTCTTGTTTTCCCAAATGATTAGCTCCTTATCTAAGGTGGGATTTGCAGGTTCATTATCTCCTTCTTCTACAAAAAATTCTTTCCATAACTCATTGAAAATGAGAGTGTGTTTTACGTTCTGCGACCATTATGGTTAGTTATCTTTCCTAGAGAGGACTAGTCCAACTATAGAGATCAATGAATGCATTTAAAAAAATGTGTACTGTGTAAGAAAAGCACTCTTCTGCTGGAAAATAATTTGCACTTGCTATGTAAAAAAGTTGCGTTGTAGTAGCAATACTATGAAAATATAATTATGAGATGTATATATCAAAGGTATATTTGGGGAAGGGATTATATGGGGGAGAGGGAATATAGGGGAGGGAATATTTGGAGAAAGTATTAACTTGTGGGGCTTAACACATATGGATGTTATTAGCGTATACAAATGAGCGATAATATAACTGTGCTAAAAAAAAACTTAGTGAATATATAGTATATTGAGTATGCAATACCATGACAATGACATCTATACCATTACATACACCAATTAAAATAGGGAGCGGATACCACCAATGCATGATGGGTATGAGGGGAACAGGGATCAACAGAGTTCCCACACAAAAACAAGATATGGCAGCAAGGTATGGGGGAAATCGGAGTGGGCAGAGTTGAAAAGTGGTGTAGAGATTCAATCGTGTATGAACCATTGTGGGAGCAGATATAAAATTCGTGATGCTAGAAAAGTGGTATAGGGAGAGCAGCATGGTATGTGAGAGTGAGAAAGCGGGAGATTGAAGAGAGACTTGTTATCACAAAATCTAACCCTGATAGGTCACTGATCAAGTAGACTTTGAGTAACTATTTCAAACCAATATTTTGGTTGAGGCTTAGCCTCCTCAACCTAAGAGGGCTCTCTTAACAGGTTTAAGATTTTTATTAATGATTAGATGGCTAACTCTAGGAGCAAAATAGAGAAATGTGTAACTGGTTGACTGGTTAAATGTTAGGTCCCTGTAATACTAGTGATTACCCCATTACTATTGTAGTTGTATCCCTTATTAATATTGTTGTGCCCTTACTGTCCCCATATTTTTATTATTGTGCCCCATAGAATCCTTCGATTGTTATTTTTGTGGCTTTATATTATTATTGTTAGGTTAGCTGGGTTATATTGTGACTCCTTAGACTCTTATATCTAGAAAGGAGGTTTTTTCATTTGAATCATCAAAGAATTGTTCAGTTGTATAATGTAAAGGAGGATGCCCCCTCGAAGAGGCTGAATTCTAAGGCGTTGATTTCTCTTTTCTATCTTTTTGTGAGCTGGTTTCATAACATTTGGTATTAGATCTTTGGATTCTAGGGTTTCATTGCTCCAAATAGGTCATCATGGAATTCTCGCTATAATGTTTTTCTGTGACGTTTCAGAAGTGAAAAAAAGTCCATTTGGGACGAAATCGCATTGAATCTCTAGTCTGAATTTCAGAGATTTTTGCGTTATATTTGCGGATATATGATATGAGGAAGTTGTTCTTTTTGTAGACTCCTGAATTACATTCCAAATAGGTGACCTGGGGAAATCATCATAACTTTCTCTCTGAGCATCAGATTGAAATTTTGTAAGAATGTATAGAAGGAGGATGGATTGTAGTTTCTTGTATCTATTTTTCGGTGCCAAAGGTTGAAATAGTGACACGTGGCACTTCATACAAGTTCCCTCTTCTCGAAAGGTCTATAATTAGGTCATCTTGGGAGATTGTGCATAACTCTTTCTTAGAGAATCCAATTTGGATTAGACTGGTTGCATTGGAAAGAGGACGCAGTGGGCTACTATAGGTCGCAATTTTAGAATTGGATGATTCGAAATTATAGAGATACATCAGATTCAATATCAAGATCCTACAAAGTGAAAAAATGTGTGTAGTTTTTGTTTTAAATTTTGCATAAGCTTGGCTTGAAAAATTAGTTTGAAGGAATTCAAAGGGCATAGTAAAGCATTATTATCAGTAATTGATGCCATGAGGAAAGAAAATGAAAACGCCTAGTAAGTAACCTGAAAGCTCTAGCATGACTCATGAAGAAGAGGAAGAAATGCAACATGATATAACAAAATTACGAGACCAAGTGGAACAAGTGTCACTTGCACAAAAAGTAATATAATCTAAGATGGATGGTTTAAAGAAAGATGTAGAAGCTAAGGTGGATGGTTTAAAGAAAGGTGTAGAAGCTAAGATGGATTGTTTAAAGAAAGGCATAGAAGCTAATGTTGATGGCATGGAAGCTAAGATGAATGGTATGGATGCTAAAATGGATTGCATGGATGATAAGATAGAAGAATTGAAGATAAATATGAATAAGTTGCTACAAGAAATGGTCACTAATGGTGAAAGGGTAGCAAAGGAAACTCATGATGAGAGCAAAAGAAATATTAATCATGATTCTGTAGACTCTAATGTAGGATCGAAGACCCACCATATTCCAAAAATCGGTATGAGGAAGTTTGATGGAAAGGATCCCGCAACATGGATATTAAAGATGGAGCAATTTTTCGATCTCAATATTGTGAAAAACACACAAAAGATACATATTCCAATTTTATATTTGGAACCAAATTAGTTTGTATGGTATTAGTGGCTTTGTTCTCGTAAACAAATTATTACTTGGGTAATTTTTACAGAAGAATTGATAGCACATTATGAGGATACAAAAAGCAACACTTTTTTTAGCCAATTGTTATGTCTCAAACAAAAGGGTTCAATAATGGAGCACATTAAGGAGTTCCAAAAATTGAACATAAGGATAAAAAATAGTCCAGAGGAGCATAGGAGTGATGTGTTAATAGGGACTTTAAAGGATAATATCCAACATGATGTTCGCCTTTGGAAACTTGATTCATTAGAGAAGGCATTCAAGTTAGCAAGAAAAATGGAAAGAAAAATTATGGAAACCAAGAGGCATACCAGTCACAACTATAAAGATGGAAGTGTTGTTACCCCTAGCCTTCCAAAACCTATAAGGTTGAAACCACAACAATTGGAAGAAAAAAGAGCAAAAGGGCTTTGTTACAGTTGTGATAGCAAATACACTAAAGGTCATAAGTGTGCTGAGAAGAAATTATTCTACATAGATTGTGAAGAGGAAGAAGAAAAGGAGCAAGAAAAGTCAAAGGAAGAGGATATACTCCAGGAACTAGATGAAGAACAAATGAATCCGACGATATCTTGTAATGCATTGG
>APFE030892234.1:115592-148696 GCA_000404065.3 Pinus taeda
TTTTTATTATTAATTATTATTTTTGTGGCTGTGGTCGGATCTCATATTCATGGAGTCGATGCCTTTGGAAAACGGTTGAAGTCTAGCGAGTTTCGGCACTGGGTTTGAAGTCGTTGAATGCTGGATGGGATTTATTTACTTATTTATTTTACGATAAATCTTAAGCGGAGCACCTGGAACTGCTCATTCCCGTAGGCCTAAGTGTAATCTCTGATTTTGCAGGTATGTTTTGTGTGGGCGTGTCAATATTTTGAAATAGTTACAGTTTCCACTTCATTGAATATGTAAATTTATGAAAAATATTTACAGTCGATGCTTAAATATTTTGGTAATTTCCTTTCGAAATTTTAATTGCTCATAAATCTTTTGATCATTGTCATGTCATAAATCGCTGAGCAAATTTCCTCGTATAAGCTAAATAGTCCTATATTTCCTTTCTAATTTTAAAATTGCTCGAAAAATCGTTTGATCATTGCCATGTCATTAAACGCTGGGCAAATTTAGGAAATTGCAAGACAATTGGCCGATCTTTGCTAATTCTGACCAGCTTTACCAATAATATTGTATTTACATGTATTTTTTTCATCAGCAATATTCCCATGTTTGTGAATACTGAAATTTTTAATTAAGAAAGTAAATTCTTTTTAATTACATGGACCTTTACATCTGAAGAACATATAAATTTACAGAAAGTATCCATAAATATTGCATTTATATGTGAAAATTAGATTTTTAGTTTTAAAAAAATAAAATTATTTCCAATTATGTGTAAAATTCCATCCCTGAGTAGGATTAATGCTTAAATCTTTTTATTGTCGTATTGTGTAAATTGCGCCACCATATTTGCTAAATCCCCCGAATTTACTCGATAAAATCCTCGATTTTGTTCGATACATTCCCTGATCTTTGATATTTTAGTTTGTCAGAACCTAATTACGGCCAAGTTCACCAGCCAATATGCCATTTACAGGTATTTTCTGTAAGAACAGGTGTTGTATTCTTAAATATTGCAATTTTAGATTTGTGAACCAGCCTTTTGCGTTGGGGAATAGTGAACTCTTTGAATTTTTGGACAAGTTCATATTTATCATATTTTTAATTTGGAAAACGTGCACATTTATATGAAGCCCTCTTTGCAGCTGATATATATATTTTTTAATCATTTCCCTTGATTTGTTTTATCTAAAGTTCTGAAATAACTGTGAAAGTCTTGATAGCTGCTAAATCTCAGGGCTAGAATAAATAATCTCACATTCACCGACTCTGGCTAGAATAAATAATCTCACATTCACTGACTCTGGCTAGACAAATGGCCATATGTGCTAGGTTTACATGTCAATCCTTAAGAAAAATATAATCATGTCTTAAGAACGCTAAATTTCAATATTCACAAACAGCACAATATTCTGAAAAACTTAAATTGTTATTTCAGTTTTTATTCTTGAAGCTTATATAATTTTTTTTAAAAGTAAAAAGGTGAATAACAATATTAGAGTCTTGTAAATTTATTAAAAAAAAAAAAAAATTGTCAGTTTTTTTTTTTCTCTTCCTTTTGGAGTATGTTAGTTATGTTTTTATTGCAAAAAGGTATCAAGTATATGAATAGGTAATGATTGAATTTAGCCTTTTGTGATTTATATTATAAAACTAAGAAATTTAATGTTAATAAGTTAATTAGATATCATAGTATTATGGGCTGTTACATATGGTATCAGAGCATGTTTAACCCTTAGGGCCTATGGGCATCCGGAAATTTACTTTGTTGGAATTATTAACTTGACTTGTTTTAAAGTTACAGGTTGATTTTGATTGGTGCCTGATGTTCCAGGCTTGGTGCCTGATGTTCTAGGCTAGGTGCCTGTTATTGGATTGGGATGCCGAAGTCTGGAAGGGATGTAAAGGACTTCGATGCCTGCGGCTGTGCGCCCTTAGTAGTTGTGGAGGGAGTGGGCTAGCCTGCGAGATGCCCGTGGTCATTGAGTACCGGACCGGATGCCTGCCTTGGGGTAGATGAGGTCTGAGTCAAGCACGAGCCTTGGGGCCAGCCTTGGACTAGGATACAGACCGGGTCAGGCTTAGCCTAGTGCCGAAAGTGGGAAAAAGGACAGAGATTCCTTGAGATTTCCGAAGTGTTGGGAACTTTCGATGCCTGCTGGTTATACTAGTTCAGCAGAGGGTATTGGTAACATGAAGAAATAAAAATAATAATAAATAATAAAAACTTAACTTCGGGACGAAGTTCCTTAAAGTGGGAGAGTATGTAACATCCCTCCCTTAATAATAAATAATAAATAATAAGAAAAAAAAAAATAAAAAAATAATAATTAATAATAAAATAAAAATAAAAAAAACCACTTAATAATAAAAACTAATAAAAATAATACAAAAATAAAAGTAATACAAAAATAATGAATAAGAATAAATAAAATCATAATAAAATAAATAAATAAAAAAAAATGATATTTAAAAAGAAATAAGTAAATAACAAATGTAATAAAGAAAATAACAAATAAAAACTGATATTAAAAGAAATAAGTAATAAAAAAAAAAAAAATAGTAATAACCATATTAAAGCTCTAATAAAAGAAGGAAATTATCAAAAATAAGGAAAGAAAAACAAGAAAGCTAAAAAAAATAAAAGGAAAGTAAAGAAAAAGTAGCATGTGACACATGGAGGGTGTGCATGTGGTTCCCCTTCCAATGTTTTGTTCTATTTAATGAATGATGAGGAGGATGGGAGGGGTTCCATCATTCGGAGGTTCTATCCTTCATTCTCTTGGGAGAATGGTATACTATGGCTTAGAAATACTGACAGTAGTCGTTGATTGAGGGCTCGGGGGTGGCTAGTTGTAGTAGAATCCTGCGCAATTGAGCCTACGGTTGGGAGGAGAGTCGTCCCCAAAACCCTGTTGTGGTAAGCCTATTTCTACTACAAGTAATCTTAGGTAAGCGTTTAAATTTAATGTTAATAAGTTAATTAGATATCATAGTATTATGGGCTGTTATAGCTGGGTTATATTGTGGCTCCTTAGACTGCTATATATAGAAACCAAGTTTTGTCATTTGAATCATCCAAGAATTGTTCATTTGTGTAATGTAAGGGAGGTTGCCCCCTTGAAGAGGCTGAATTCTAAAGTGTTGATCTCTCTTTTCTATCTTTTTGTGAGCTGGTTTCATAACATTTAATCAAATATTAGCAAATATATATTGGGCTATGGAGTCAATATAGTCTTCAACAAAACAACATGATCAATAAAACATGGAAGTCAAGGCACTTAGATTTTATGTTTATAAATAAAACAATAACACAATGAATCAACATAGTTTACAAGCATGTGAAGGAAGTTACAACATTTTCTAATGAACTCTAAGTATCACAAGCTCATACCACTTCATATAAGTAATTTAACAAGGCCATAATAACATCAAACACATAAACTCCTTGTGAATCTTGAGTAGTCAAACTAATCTTTGTATTAAGTATGAAAACCATAGTTTAATACAATAACACAACTTTCTTTTGCTAATGAAATTACCAACCCTTAGGAATTCGATTCTCAAAATTTATATAGAGTTTTACAATCTTGGATACTATGATCCATCTTTGGATGAATTTGAATTCCTGACTTTGACACCTATCTATTCATAAAACAAACTACTTAATTACAACTTGACAACTAGCTTCCTTTAAGAGTTCTAATACAAATAGGAGTGAAACTCCGAAAACATGCTTTCAACAAACTTATCTATGACTTCAATACATTCTTTAATCAGTTGCCAACCCATGTCTCCGATCTTGATGATGTCCATAGTGCTATTACAAAACTTGCTGAGTCATGACCTAACTGTCCTGAAAACTAGGAGATAGAGCTCCTCCTTTTAAGGCCCTTAATCCTTAATGCTTATCCTCAAGAAGTTTTGCTGGTATACATGTGGCATGCATTAATAATCCATTAAAATTTCATTTTCCACCTGTGCAAAGAAAAGGGAACTCAGAAATATGGAGGAAAGGATAAAACATGACTGCGCTACGAAAATACTTTGTTTTCGTAGCACAACTTTTATATCATTTATGAAATACTTCTTGGAACCTTGTTTTATACACCACTACCATCTGAAACTTCATATGTGATCCCATGTCTACCAGAAACTTCAAAATTTGGAACTAATCAAGCCTTACCTCTGGAAAGCATCCATAAGTGCTAAATGATCATCTTCAACAGTTTCGTAGCGCGCTATGAAACTGCTATGTATGCTCTTTTTCAACACGACCTTCAAAAATATGTAGTTTTGGAGTTTTTCAAAATTCCATGAACATTGATATTATCAACCAATAAATCAAAACCACTTACCCTTATAAGATGTTCGTCTTCACAGTTTTTCTTCTTTTTATATGCCAAAACTCTTTTTATGTGCCAAAACTGTTTAATATATATCCTTCACTACCCTTTTTCATCACCCTGATTCATTATTACTGGAGACCCATTTCCAGATTTAGTTAGTTGTATTTCTAGGTCTTCAATTTGTCTCTTCAATCTCTTGTTTCTAGCTCTCAGCTGAGCATTAATCCTCCTTACAAATCTAGCTTCTTCGATTGCAGGAACAGTCAAGGTAAAGTATTAAGTTTCATTGTTTACTATTTCTTGTTTGGAAACCTTTTCAGCTTCCCAGAGAGCCTTCATCTTTTTGAAATTTGTCCTTTTAGCAACATGCCCTATTACTCTTACTCTGATTCTAGCAATTTCATTGTTAGTAATTTTTAACCTTTCTTCCATAGCCTCGTAACTAGATTTTTCAGTCTGAGTGGCAAGAACTGTGTTTTTGTCACCTTTAGGTCATGGAGATGGAAAGTCTATTAGCTGTTCTTGAACAATAGATGCTTCTTCTATTCTCCCCAGCTCAATATTGGACGCTTGCATCTTCTTGGACTGCCTGGTTAAGGGTTTTCTTGGTTTGAAAACAAATATTGTAACATCTTCCTCAAATTCCAATTTCTTGGAGGGTTTCATTTCTTTCGAATTTCCTTGACCAAATTTTATCACATTTGCCTATACCAAAGGGGATTCTGCAATATCAATGGCTTTTAAAATATCATTTAAATCACCCTTCAAGCTTGAACGTTCTCCTGAGATCACTGTTTTACCTTTCTCCTTTGCAATTTGAATTCTAGTCAATCTCTTTTGAACTGGTTTGTTGGTCGATTGTTCTTGTGTCATTCCTTTAATCTCAGATATCTTTTCCTTTCTAGATCTAGGAGTTTCAAGAATGACTACTGGTGCTTTTCTTGCTTGCTCTTTCACGTGCTTCCTAAGTTTCAACTTAACACACCTTTTTCCCTTGGAGATTACAGACTTGTTGGTTTCTATTGATGGAGTTCCTTTAACCCTAGGGCTAATGTCTACACCTTGTTTTTCTACTCCAAAGTCACATAAAAACAAAAATGAAGACCATTCTTTATTTATCCTTTTGAGTTCATGTAGAACTATCAGTTTAATTAAACCATGATGAAACAGGGAAGTTTTACATCCTTGAGACTTAACTGTACTTTATTTTCCATCTTAGCTACACTTCGAAATAAGAAGGCAAATCTAAAGAAAGCATACGAGTAAAATGTAAGAGGAGTATAAAATGATATGAATAAACCTTTTGATATCTGCCTTCACAAGTAAAATAATGTTGAATGTTGAAGAGAAAATTTGCAGACCTGTCCTTCATGTAGTCTCTAGGAACTGCCTTAGTTAAGTCGGTTTCCACAAACTTTGTCTTTAGAAACACCTTGCATGGTTCCATGTTGAATCTAAAGTTTTTGAACCATGTATCTTGCCCCTAGGAATTTCTGTCACTAAAGCTATGACCTCTGGAGAAATTTGTAAGTTCAGCATTCCGACCTTTGTGCTTGAGCCAGTGAAATGTAGTGTAAATTCCTTTGTCACCTAAGTATGTCCTCCCTGCAGTTTCTTACAAAACTTCCAGCATCCTGCTTTCTTGAAGTCTTCTACAACTGATTTGTCTCTGAATAAGACCTTGATGTTTTCAGGCTTTGTTCTTAAACAAAGACTAGACCTATGATGTTTCTTCTCCTATGACATCTTTCCTTCTGAATTCTTGTAACAAAACTGGCCTCGCTTGAAATTTTGTTGATCAATCTCACCTTAATTATGGATGAGGAAAACCTTGGTGAAAATTTACCAAAGCTTATTGTTCGAAAACAATTTTGTTTGAGGGTTTGCATGCAAACTAAGATGATGAGACTAGCTAGCCCTTTTGAATTTGAAATTATTTTTCATAATGAGCCCTAAATTCAAAATGATGAGTTTGGATGACGGCATGGTTAAGGACTGACTCCTAGCTGACACCTAATAATGAAAACTTTAACGGAATATTAACGGATTGATGTTTGACAAGACTGTTCTATGAATTCACACTTTCACAGTGTGCAGGGAAAAGTGCTACGAAAAGAGCAGCATTTTCGTAGTGAAAAACATACATTTTACACTGTCTGCACTACAAAAATGTGGTTTCAGGGCTAATCCCAAAAATTTTTCAAAATGGCTTAAGCTATGAGTTTCTGAAAATAATGTAAGACTCATGAAACATGGAAAAAAGGATGTTAGACTTTATTTGGATATGAAAAATGAAACCTTTGAGACTCCTAACCTATCACCTACCCATCAAAACATAGGGTGACTTGACACTTATCTAAGACCATGACTGGGAACAATGTAAAACCTTATTTTGGTGATAACATGACCTTTGCAAGTGAGTGCTATGGGAAGGATATGGGGCCACCAAGTGAGGTATTAATTGTGCAGAGTTAGAGGTATACCTTATATGGAGGCCCAGGTTGAGGGATATATGGCTAGCATTATTAATTGTAATACCAATGGAGGCACAATATATATGTTTATGGGAGAGCGGATCAAGGACTATTGAAGGGGAAAGGCCAAGTATGGAACTCACAATGAAGGGTACGAGGCCGAGGTGATGAGATTACAGCAAGTTTTAAACCACTGCATAATGCAATTACAATATACACATCACAGTTAATATTAGACATGTATACAACGCCTTATGACAATCACGATAGCACAACCAAGTAGCTACCACACACCAACACCTTCAGCTTCAATGCACGAGCCAGACCACACAATTCGACGGAGCAAAAAAAATCCTCAATGTAGCAAATTGACACTTCAACAGTTAGAATAGAATGCACAAAATTTGGCACGGATATGTTAGTATGCAATGTAGAACAAAGACAGGAAGGAGTTATAAGAGGAGGAAGGAAGCCAAAATAGTGGCTGGGACCTACGCTATTATACCATGTCAGGCTAGGAAGTAACTCCTCAAATCAAATTTCTTATTAATTAAGATTACTTATGGTTATATATAGGAGGGAGAGACGCATGGGCTTCATCTCTCGATGTATCTTCATTTTCCATTATTTACTCTTTACATTATTTACAAATGTTCACATAATCCCAATGATCAGGTGTCAACAATATCATATATCATACTTTAAGATCTGGTTTTTAAAATTATCAAAATAATACTTTATTTTTATAGTAACCATACTATAATAGGAAAGAACTTTGTCAGATAATCTGGTTATAGTTTTCTATTCCATATACCCCTCGTTTAAATATACATTTTTTCCTTCTAGACTTTAGGCGTAAATATGCACCAAAAAACGTAAATAGATTTCCTGATGAATAATTTTTCTTTCATTATCCTTTGCTTCTGTCTGTCCACTAGAAGGATCAATATTCACTGACAGCTCTATTTATGGGGAAGTTGAACAAAATGGTACCTTTGTTTGAAGACATCTATGTCTCCAAAGTTTTTCAATTTTTAAAGAAATTTGCTTGATTTGGTTCCTATTGTTTGACACAGTCATACTTTGAGGATTATTTTTCTCCCACCCGAGACAACATTATGAGGTCACATAAACTTATAGGATGTAATGGAAGGAACCATAACGTATGAAGACAAGCTAGGAAATAGGACATACAAGCTCAATGATAAGATTGTTGTGCTCTTTGTTAGGCCTAGGAGTTGGCACTTTCTAGAAGCCCGTGTTGAGATTGATTGTAAACCTTCAATGACATGCTTGGTGGATTTTGGTCTCTATTTCTATCATAATCATGCAATGTTTTGATTGAAAAATGGAGGATCTGGAACCTTCTATTATCTCCCCAAAATGGGGCACTCTAGGTTTGCATTAGCAACATTTCCCAAGGCCTTTCTCAAATTTTTATGTGCTACAAAGTTTCTATAACATTATTTAATTGCATTTCCTTTGCCTATTGTATTTGGTTTACGTCATTGTGACAATTTTCCTTTAAATTTACCATGAATTCTCATTGAAATTTCCTTTTCTTTTGCATCTTTTATTTGTTTTTAAACATGACGGAATTACTCCACTAAATTTAACATGAGATTTGATTGGAATGTAGGGAACTTGCACTATGGAATGTTATTTTTGGGCATGCACAAAATGCTTTGTGTGTCCCTAGATGGATCATTAAAGCAACAATCTTGATCGAGACTCTTTCTGCAGTTTTCCAATTGCATGAGATCTTATATGAGTTGAGGGAGCACTTAATAGGGTTGAATTGTGTTATATGGGATTCCATTTAGTTATGTTCAGGTATTCCAAGCCCACCCAAACAAGCTTCTTCCAGACCATGTTCAAGTCAGGATGACAAAAAATTTCATGAAAATTTATTCATAGCTACTAATCTAGACATAATAAATATGCTTTGAAATATGATATTTTCCTTCATTTTCATCTTTGTTGATATATTGATTGGGCACTAGTTTCACTAGCATATACTGACATGAATTCATTTTTTTGTTTAGGTAGCATAAGTATGATTGCTAATAATAAAATATCGTTGTGACCCATGTTCTTTATTGCTAGTGTATCATTCTCCTTTTGAATGTTGTTGATACATGAAACAAGTCAGTGCTTACTTGACACAATAATCACACTTAAGGTCACTGCTCTCATGGTCAAAGATAAGATATCAGAAATTATGTTGCATGATATATTTCAACATTTTTTGATGAATTTCTCTTCTATCCCGAGGGATGACATTTTATGTGTTTTATTGAACATTTTTGACACTTGGACTGAGAAATGTTACTTGACATAACTTCTCCACTATTTTGGTGCCTTACACTTGGTCTACAATAATCATTAACTTTTCCTGGTATTACTTAAACACTACTCATTTTTTAATTTGTTACCTCACTTCTTTATGTTCATAATGTGCACTTAATGAAACTAGTAGACATGCTTTAACGCTGGAGTTAATCACTACATATAAGTCATGGACTGTGTGATTATTTAGAACACATGTTGGATGAATGTTTCTCTTGGTCTAACTCTTGCTAAAACTCTACTATCTTAAAGTAGAGTAGTAGTGCCTTTGGTATATGATCTCTTATGATTTAATTTCATGGTGATGGTTTCAGATTTGATACTGGAAAAGTTGACATGTTGGAAGAGAATCAAATTCGGGATGAAGTTAATTAGCCTCAGAAGAAGAACTGAGCAAAGCTTGATTAAGGTGCTAAAAATTTTCAACTATGGTACCACAAACTATTCATGGCACATGATGGATTTGGATATTTCTTTGATACTTTATTTTGATAGGCGAATTGTAATTTATACAACATGCACAATAGTGGAAGAAAAAATAATAGTCATTGATGAACAATACAGTGCTCAAGAAAAAACCCCATGAAATGTCCCCATATTTTTAATCAAAGCTAATTCTCAACATGTATAATTAAAGTTTATATGTTGGTTCTTATAGAAATGGACTCATGAATGGCTTGTAGAATATCATGCACTCTTTTATTTGGGATCCAACATGATGAAAGGGATAACGACATCATTCTTATGTAAATAGTTGGTGAATGTGCATAAAGGAGTCCATGACCTAAAATACAACCATATATAACTTGGCCAATGCCTACTTCACTTGCAAATGTTGGCATAATTTAGCCATCATGTAGGTGAGCTTTTGTACTCATTGATCAACGAGTTGTATTATCTTCTATTTGAATTGTAAGCATTGCACTTTTTTTTTATTATGTTATTATTTAATAGTGGCGAGGGAGTCACGGTGTTCGACTAGTAGGAATTTGAATAAAGGTAATGACTTGGGATGGTATCAATGTCCTCTCCTAGCTCTTTCACTTTAATCTATCCCTATATTATCTACTACAAGGATTTATTTGCATTCTAGGAAAAATCCAATGGCCAAGAATTTCCATTATTTGGCTCTCTTGGTGACTGAGAATCTATCTAGAAACCCCTTGTCATCGTGCCTTGAGGATTGCAAAGGCATAGTCTTAAATTCACAACCTTTACATTTTATAGACTTACTAATGGAAATTATGAGTGTGGTGAGTTTGACAACTGTGAGTGTGGTGAGTTTGATGTTGTAAAGACCATATCTCATTTATACTTTCAATGATTGTTGATATCATGGGAATAATATAATTTATGATTCAATTAATTATATAAACCATAACATTGTTCTTTCATTTACAATTCTTTTGTTTTTTCTTGTTTTTTTCAGTGCGTGTCGAGAATCAACAATGTTTTCTTTAGAAAGATCCAAATGGATTCATATTTTTCTTTTCTTCATACTGTAAATTCACTTATTCACAGGTCCATCCATTTCACTTCAATTCCCAATGAATCACCATATCCATGAGTCACACTCATTCATGAGTTGTAACTAACATTATAATCTAACTACATGAGCACCGATGTGGGTGATGCAAAGTTTACTCCTTGTAGAGTTTCATTAAGAATTAGTTCACTATAAAATGAGTTAGTCATAACTCTGAACTATAGTAGAAGAGGGTTTATCCATGAACCACATCTCTGATTCAATGATATGGCTTCACCCCTTGACTTTCTTAACTTGAGTTCCAGAGAAGACTTTTGGATATCTCTTGCCAGTTGGATTCACATCGCTACTACCGCAAGGTTGTTGCTACCACTATTCATGATACTAGTAAGAATAACAACATGATAAATAATGTTAGTAAGATTAGCTACTTGATTCATTAGCTTAGTTACTTGGACTAATTTATGTATCTTTGCACTCAATTGGGAGTTTTTTTATTACAATTTTAGAGACCTATGAAATATGAATTATCTTTTATTTCACTAAAAATAAGTTAGTGATATAGTGTGATCACTCCATTATTTCATCTGAGTAGTACCCATTTCCTTTGTGTCAAATCAATGTGCAAAAGAGGGACACATCAAAATATCCATGCTTGTATGCTCGTATCTTCATGGTTTGTCCAAACTCTTGTTGTTGCCATTCTGGCCCTAAGAGTGAGGTGGAAGACTCATCACTTACTAGAATATTTTAATACAATAATAATTTTTAATTTTACAAATATGCCACTAATTTTAATTTGGAACCTTGTGCATTGTGGAACATGGTCATATCTATGTTATTATGCATTTTGTGCCCACTCTTATGCAAGAAAAATATCTTTCATCACCCTTTCTTTAATGAGATCCAAGGACAATGTAGCTCCAAACTCATCATTTAAACAACTCCCTTTTTAGAAAATTTCTTCTTCATCATCACAATCCTCATCACATGCTAATTCTTCTGCAAGCTAGAAATCTCTTATGTTGGTATAAATGTCCTCACAAAGACTATCTTCTTGTGCAGTTTCATCTTTCCAACAGTGATGAGAATTTTTCTGAATTTTTGGCAAGGCCAATTGTACTCAACCCAGTTGCATGGGATTATCCTATTGTAATGGAATGGCCTTAGAAGATCTTGATATCTACAAAACAAACTTTTGAACTTGATAAAGCTTAGAAAACCTCTAAAGCAATCTGAAATTGTATTCATGTCAATAGTTCTTCATGGCATAAATCAAATTATGCTCGAGATATTAAATGTTCAATACCATTGCTTCTCATTCTCCATGATTGTATTTGAAAATAGGTCATTCTATTTGAGGTAATAGACCCAGAATATGTGACTTAGTGTCTCACACTTGAAAAAATAGGGGCACTTTTCATTGGTAAACCTACTTTTAGAAATCATGGACATTGTAGGATGGCCTTGATAAAGCAAAGATTCTGAGCTTATAAGAAATATTGTAGGGTTAAATCATTATCATTTGGTGGATCCATGTAACTCAACATTCAATGAAGACCATCTTGTATTAAAGACTGGGGACAATGGAATCCTTTTATGCATAAAAGGGCATTATGCTAGTATAGTTGAAAATGAGATTATCATAAAACCACCTCCAACCTTTCCAAACAAAGCCCTACATAGTGACATTCATTTTAGGTAGATCCTCATAATTTATAACATATTGCAATTCTAGATAGATGTTCTATCAGATGAAAATACTTCCTTGAAATGAGCCAAAATTTTGCAATCTATCTAGGAACTATGATCAAAATCCCATATACCTTGTCATAGAAATATTCTCCTTTTACAAAGCCTCTTTTCTTGAATTATGGGAAGCTATACAATACTTTTCCCATGAATTATCCAATCCAAAGTAGGGAAAATAGATAGGTACTAACTGCTTTTTCCACTTGAAACACTCCAACAATAATCATTAAACAATAAATTTCTAGTCTTAAGCAAGTCTATTGATTGTAATCATTTTTATATTCTTTGTCTATTTCTTAAATGTCTTCTCTCAAAGATTGTCAAGGAACCCTCAAAATGTTCAATCCAAATTTCAACAAGGTTATGACATCTAGTTGCAAATGTCAATGCTTCTAAATATCTTTAATATTTCAACTTGCAATAGAATGTCCATAATCTTCTTTCCACTCTTTAAAAGGTGCACTCCTTATTTATGGGTAGCTTTACATAAACATGTTTTAATAATATTGGATGGGTCTGCATATGAATAGATGTACATTTTTCTATATTATTTTTCATCCATTGCTTTATTCATTATTATAATAACTATGGTTATGCTGTCATGTCTATATGTAAAACTAAACACAAGGCACTCATACTTTTTTCATTAGGTGGATATATCCATCACGTATTTTAGCTTCTTTCTTGAGGATGATGTAGAATTGGAAAACATTAAACAAGTGAGTTACCATTTTCTATTTCTGACAGTTTAATTTTTTTAATTGTTTAATGTTCAGAAATTTATGTTGTTGATGTTCATGCAACATGCCACTATTTTTTATTTTTTAGTAGTAGATGAATATAATTCTTACATTCATATGTGTAGAGATCTAAGGTAATTTTTCCCTAGAATTTCCTTGTAAAAATATTTCCCTTTTGTAACACAACAACTTAATTCAATACAAATCAATGAACAACCAAATTTATGTCAATGATGTAATAAGCACAATGTCATTCAATAGTCCAATATGAAATCTTGGAAAGATGGTATATTATTCAATAATATATTATACCCAATTAGATCAATTTAATTTAAAACATATTTCATTCTAAAAATGTCACATACAAAATAATTCAAACTCCCGCTCAACAAGAGCAAAAACCATAACCATATATCACAATGAAAGGATGCCCATTTAAATTTCTATTTATACCAACTGAGACCTATGACTACTTACAATGTTAGATCTGAGAGGCTACATGGCTCAACTCTTTTATATATGTTAGACCTGAGCTCTCAGAACTTGTTCAATCTAGCGTGAAACTTTTTAATATCTTATTTAATCTACAATGAAGACCTTTGTTTCTTGGACTAGCTTCAAATCTGGATTTCGTCCCATGACAAGGAATTAAGGATTTCGTCTTGCTTTATTTAGCCTCACCCTGCATAGATTCTCTAAGACAAAGACTTCCAAAATCCTCAAGATGATTGATAGGCCAAGCCCTTTGTACATAATTTCTCACATGTGGATATATAGTAGTCCAATATTCACAAAAAATGTATCCTTCAGCCATAGGACACCTTGTGAAGGTGTCTTTGTGTATAGAATTTCTTCCACTTTTAAAAAAAATCACTTATCGAGACCCTGATCCAACATAAAGAGAGATATCAAAAAGTCCTTAAAGGTATGTTTCCTTCATTGAATAGTTCCTATAGCTAGAGGAAGGGAAAAATAAGACAAATAACTTCATTTTCCTTCTGGATGACATTATCTTGCCCATAACAAGGGATCAACCCAATAGAGAGCTTTTCTCACCCTTATAGAACAATGTCCCATCAAGAATTTTCATTTCCTTTTGGATGTAAGTTTGTACCAAATCAAGAAATAAAATAGATACTCACTTCCCTATCAAATTGGCTCTCAAACAAGGACCAAGAACTAGAAATATTTTGGTCCCCTTCCAGATGAAATTCCTGAGCCCGGAACAGAGACAAATGACAGAATGGTGTCAACTAGGGTGGAATCTTTCACCACCGAAATTGGTAGGGGAAAAATGGGTCTTAAAACCTTTAGAGCTTCAAGATCAAGAAAAACAGAGATAAACTGAGCCATAGTTGATGATCTCAAAATGAATTCAATCCTCCCATATTTATATATTTATCAGAGGGGCCTTTTCTTCCTAATTGATTGAGTAAACTTTACCCCAAGCCCCATCTTTGGGTTTCTTCACCCAACTTCCCCAAAACTCTCCCCACAGTGGGAAGTTTGTGGTTTTTCCTGTTTATTAAGGACTATAGCCTACATGGATTGATAGGCTACTTCGTCCCTTGAGAAATTATTTTTTTGGGAACATTACACCCCCCTTCCTGACAACGCTTGTCTTTAGACAATGACAACTTTTGTTGTTTCCCACTATGTTGTCTCCCTTCTTCAATATCTTTCAAAGAAATATCACTGCCTATAAATAAATAGCATTTTATATCCTTTAATTCAACTTTATATAGGGTTTGATGAATTCTTTTAAAATTCAGAGGGGTATCATCACCTTCAAGGAATTTTTGAGCCGGATGATTTTTATTGGTGACCTCATCCATTTCACTTGTACTTTCTAGAAAGTTGGCCTGAATCCCCTCACAAGATTCACAATTATTGTCTTAGTTGAGTTAATTTCATGTTTAACCTCATATCTCCCAATTGAGATAGGATTCAGAACAATGACATACTTCTAAGTTTGTTCAGGCGCAGTGTCCTTGGCATCAATCGCTATAAATTGCCATCAAATTTGCTATCTAGAATAACAATTTCAACCAGAACTTGCGCCTTGTACTATTCTACCAACACTTGATGCATAAGAGGTAGTTGGACTGTGTCAAGAATTGAATTGTTCTCATATTCAATTTTACCGATATCTTCCCATTTTACATTCGACACTTTTGGTGTCCTCCAAGTTGATGTGGTTTTCGTATTCATCCATTCTAATTCTTTTTCCAAGTCTTCCTTACCTAATTAATTTACCTTTGTGTTTGAATATTCATTTTTCTTATCCATAACATTAGTCCTTACATAAAGTATTTAGGTGTTTTCATTCAATTCATTTTTTTAATCTTTTCCATGGTTCTCGAAACTAGGCATGCTCTAGCACCAACAATTACGACTTGAATGTACCTAGGCATGGATCTTGAAATTTTTCGAGCAAATTCCTTCAAGACATGATTAATACTGTCATTGTCATAACCAATTGTCAAACTATGAACATAATGGAAAAGCAATCTTCCCTGTTGTGTTTATGTAGGATCTCCCATACTTATCTCATGACTAAAGCAATGCCTAACAAAGGACATGTTATCCTTAATATTTCCTTCTTCTAAAACTAGGATAAGTAAACCTTCTTTCAGTCCCCATATTTTGGATGCGATCTATATCAGAGTGAAACTGGAATCCTTCATTTTAATTGTATCAACATCACCTCCTTTCCTATTCAATTAGGCTGGGGTAAATTGGGGAAGAACATAAACAATTTGAGAGACATGCTTTGCAAAATTCTATATTGAGCTAATTTCAAGAACACTATCAAGGGATTTTAACTTAGAATGATTGATATTTCTATCAGGACATTCGATAAAAAGTCCTTCACTTTGATAATATTATTTTGTGGTTTCTGTACTTGAAATTTGTATGGACTTTACCATTTGAGGTGTGTCCTCCAATTAAGCAGGTTTTGACATGAAATAATAACAACCAAAAAAGTTTTGATATAAAGGTATGTGTATTATGAAACCTTGTTAGAATCTCCAACATATGAATGAGATTAAATAAGTTCTACATTGTGAGGTATTTTAGATGTTCCTTCCAGTCCTTCCTTGAATAATGGAAGTGGCTTGGTTACCTCATTAGATAATGGAAGTGATAGACATACCAAACTTAGTTTTGAACATAAGAAACATAACATTTCAGGAGAATTTTCCATCTTCTTCAACCACTGGTTATAGTAAAATGAAAAAAGAAAAAAAATCTCACCAAAAGTTCTAGGTTGGACAATTAAAAAAAAAATTGGTTTCAAATCCACATGAGAAAGAAATTTTAAATGTCATTTCTAAAGTATTGAAATTACATCCATTGTAATATATGCAATCATTTCTGTAGAAATTTCTTGATCATATGAATCCCAAGGGTTGGGCCCCAATATATCCTTTACCAAAATATAATAGACTCCCTGACGCATGTTGTCTCTCATTATTGTGTCCGTTGTTCCACCAATACTCCTTCTAATAAAGTTAAGGCTTATCCTCATGCTGAAGCTTGTTTCCATTATTTCTAAGAAGAAACAAAACCTTATATGTGTTATTTGATTTCTCCAACCCACCAAGAAGTTTTTATTGCAAAATGTTATCTATAAGTGACACCTACTCAACTTTCTTCAGTGTAGAAAATTATTTGAGTATTCCAGAAGAATCCCTCTCAACTATTTCATCTTTGTTTTGATAGGTAATAATATAAACTTCATCCCAAAATATTTGACTTTCATACCTAGAAAAATTAGAACCAGCATACCTCTTCTCATACCCATCTAGTACTGTATGATGCATCATTGCTTGATATAATGTAGGTGATCTATCAAGCTACTTCCAATTAGTGCAGAAGTTCAATTGAGGGCATCTATTTACAATAGCAATGGCCTAGTGGTATCCACTTCTGATGGCTTCTCTGACATTGATATATACGTGTTGTCCACTGTTCCACCAATACTCCTTATGATAAAGGTAAGGATCATCCTCAATCTAAACATGTTTCCTTTATTTCTAGGCAGCAACAAAACCTTGTACGTGTTATTTGATTTCTCGAAGTTGCCAAGAATTTTATCTTGCAAAATGTTATCTAGAAGTGACCGATACTCAACATTCTTAGGTGTAGAAATTGATTTTAGTGTTCCATACAAATCCCTCTCAACAATTACATCTATCTTTTGATAGGTAATAGTCTAAACTTCATCCCAAAATCTTCGACTATCATACCCAGAGAAGTCTGAACCATCATACATTTTCTCATATCCATCTAGTACAGTATGTTGCATCATTTCCTGATGTAATGTAGGTGACATGTCAAGCTACTTCCAATCAATGAAGTAGTTCAATTGAGGACATCTGTTTTCATTAATAACAATCCAGTGGTCTCCACTTCTAATATATTCTTGGGCATTGATAGATGCAAGGTAATTCATGGCAATGGTTGTTGCAGTTGTTGACGCGAATAGGCTGGAATATTATGAATACCCTAACTCTGATTTATGCATTTGTTCTGCAAAGTAAATTTCATCTCCTTCTTAACGCAGGTAAATTAACATCTAACCATAGGCCTGCACTCATTAACATTAGCTCACAACACTAAACTAAAAATGACACTATAGGTATACACATAAACTGAAAATGATTAATCAATAAAACAAAATAGTTACAGGAGAACTCATGGCATAATGATTGGCCTCTCATTCTTCATAGTCATTCACACAATTCTACATCTTACATGCCTCATAGTCTCTTCTCAATTTATACAAATGGATTAGAACCCAATTTGGTTCTAGATCCCTCAACAAACTCCAACAATATCTCTCTTTATCCCTAAAATATCTCATCCAAATCCTTATCCCTAGATAAGAGTTAAGTAATCCATAATCCTCTCAAACCTTCCACAATACTCTTGAATCTTCCCTTGTTTACAATAATCTTCATTCTCTCTTAAAAACTATAGAAAAATACAAGAATAATTAAATCCTCACTTTACAAACCAAATCCTCTAGTGAACGAATGACCTAGGATAGATGCACCTGCATCAGACTCCACTGGGTAAAAGAAAATCATTGTCTCTTGACCATCAATCTTCAATAGATGATAAGAATCCTCCTGGATCCCAAACTTTGGTCTATCATTGATCAATTACTTTGTGATATTCCTGATGTTCTGTGGTTTTCTTCTTTCATCTTCCAAGCTTCAAAATTATATGATGTAGTTGTCCTCCCTTTTTTATATATATATTTATGCATTTAGATGTATCTTATTGTTATCGTTTCTTTTTATTTGTTCAATCGACATCTTCCAAGATTATTTCAACATCAAGTCCTTCATCTCTTCAATTTCCATATCTAACTTGTTTTCTAGTTGGTGTACATTATTGTTTGTTTGCAGAACTTTCTTGTCGATCTCTACACTTTCGTTGCACCAAATTTCTTGATTTAAAGGTCTATTATAACACTCTAACTTTGGATTGTCCAACCATTCTTCTAAGAAATTTATTTTTGCTACAATATCTCTCACGTTGACATTTGGCCCGTCATTTTCCAATTCATCAGCAACTTGCTGCATTTTTGTATCAATTTGTTGTTCAAAAACATATCCTGCATCCACACAACAATGGCTAGGTATAAAAAAATAAGGTTGTGTTGATGCCTCGAAAATCGCTGCAACAACAATGGGGGATAACCACCCGGTCCAAACCTTAAAGCAGCTCCTTTTCCATTTGTTGTGGTGGCTTCGACTGGTTTAACTAGGTCCAATTACCTTCTCCCTATCGCTATTGGTTTATTATATATCTTTAACTACCAATAGACAGGGATATCAGATCACTTCTTCTTGCTGATCAAGCTAGAAAATGACCCTTAAGCTAATTTCGGTTCAGCCAAGCCACAACTAAAATTTTTCCTCTTTGAGAAGAGGACTTAAAAGAATGTAGAAATTAATCTAAATGCAAACTTTTTCTATAATGCAAGCAAAATAAACTAATCTTAATCCTATCTTAATTAGGCAAATATAGATGTAACCCAACCAAGAGCAAGGTATTTAAAATATTGGGATTTTAAATATGTTTTGTTTATAACGAATATCAATTTAATGAAGTAGTTCAATTAACTGACACTATGAATACCAAAACACATCCTATTGAGACCTATTAACTGAAATAATAAACCGACAACACTCAGGAAGTAGTTCACAAAAATGATATTGATTATCAAATCAGTAAATCCAATAATTAAACAATAATATGTGGAAATAGTTCACAACACATTACCATTCAATAAATCAGTTTTATAAGGTAGATTTCTGAGTAAATAGTTACTCAGAAATAAGAATTTTATCCATAATATCAGATATACATAATAACAACATTGAGACAAATTACCCATATTGACATGAGTGCACAAATATGAATAAAATGAGATATTCTTGCAACCATAAAAATGAAACTGATATTTGAAATAGTAGTATTAGAAATACCAATTTATTTCATTCATTTCTCTAAACTTGGTCTCCAACAGTCCTTTACATTGCTTGAACTTCTGCTTTCAAAGCTAAAGCCACAACATTGCAAACTTTGTTCATCATGTATAATTCAAGATACAAAGGAAAAATCCTCAATAATCCTGAGATCTGAGATTTTCTCTCCTCTCTCCTACAACTCTAAATTCCTATTACAGAAATGCTTTTAGAGATCTAAAATTGCAAAGGAGAGCAACCCTTTATTATATTCTGCAATCTATTATTTATACTATTTGCAAAGGAATTCTTGAGAGGAAAATTTGTTGAAGGTAAATCTGTCAAATCCAATTTTATTTGCTCAAAAATTACAATCTTCAATTGCTGGAGCATTCTCATTGATTGAGGTCACTTTCTCCATATTTCTTCCACCATTTTCCTGCAAAAAGAAATCAAAATAAATTAAGATGCAATCAATAAAATCAAAATATCATTTCTGGCAATTAAATCAAATCCAATCAAATTTTCTTTAAATAAATACTTGAAAATAAAATATAAGCTCTCTATTAATGTCTGAGATGGTTTAACTGGCCAAGGATATTATTAATGAATGGATCTGAAATTAGAAAAGGCTTGGATAAATGAAAATGCAGAAAATAACTCAAAAAATTGATTTTGTTTTATAAATTCAGAACTTGATCTTCTGCTTGATTTTCGACCGAATAAATGACCAAATATGTTAATAAAACCATCTCAGAAATGTTCTCTTTGATTTTATCTTTCCAATGAGCCATTGTAGACCTCATTTGGCCAAGTAAAACTCAATCTATGAGCTTCTAAAGTAGATGAGTTAATTCTGGCACAATTCTGAAATTTTTGTTGCTGGCTAAAAAAAATTAGAATTTTTAATTTAAATCTAATTCTAAATTAGAATTTAATTATCTAATAATTAATACTAATTTAGTTGTTAATTATGAATTAAATTAATCATTTTATAAACTGTTATTAACTAATTAATTAACAAATTAATCTATTATAATTAATAATAATTTAAATTTAATTTAATTTATTTATATAATTAAATTAATTAAAATTATTATTAAATATTTATTTTAATATTAATTAAATTATCCTACCACTCCTATTTCATTTGCTCCACTCATTTTACTCATACGTATGAGTGTTAAATTGAACAAAACAAAGCTTACATGAGACTTAGCCTAATGCTCCTTTGGTTAATGAGGCACGACTTGACTTTTTGCAATCAGAGAATTGGGGGTATAGAGGTATCGGGTTTCCAAACTTGTCACAATGCAAAATCCTCGATGCAATGTAGGGCAAATTGCCAATTGACGTCGGGAGGGGTATCAAAGTTCTTAAACTTGTCACAATGCAAAATCCCTGATGCCATGTAAACTCCTGATGCGATTAATTTATTATATATATTAATATGTATTTAATTTTAATTTAATTTAATTAATTATATTTTATATAGTAATTAGTTTAAATAATTAAGATTTAATATTAAATATTAATGTTTTATTTTGATTTTATTTTAATGAAATTTAGTTATGAAATTATCTAAACTACAACCACTCTAAAAATAAAAGAATAAAAATAAACTACAGTCACTTCGATATTTTGGGTTTTTAAGATTAGTAATGATTTGAAATATTGGAGTAAATTACTAAAATCTCGTTGCTTCATAATGTGGTTGTATAAGTAAAAAAAATGAAAAAATGTTAGTAGAAACTCACTAGGGGTTAATATTTAAAATAAATGCATTATTGAACTAATTTATTTACAAAAATGCAATATTGTACATTTTATGCATTTTTAACCGAGGCTAGATAAATGATGAGACTTCAAAGAAGTACCATTTTCAAACCAATTGACCAAATGAGACAAAACAAATGTCAATCGAAAGCTTATAAAAAATTGCTTCCAACAAAGCAACTGAAACAAGAATTCAGAGAAAATGAAAAATTAACAAAAACGTAGTATAATCAACTAAATGAATAAAAAAAAATCCTAAAAGGCGTTTAGCCAAAATTTGTATAGAAAGGGTCCCCATTATTTGAAGTGAACACATCAATAATGGGGGGATTGTGTTTTTACCACAATAATGGCGACACACGGGAGAAGAACCAATTATCTCTGTTTGATATAAATGAGAGTTTCCTAAAATTAAAGTAAAAATAATTAAAGAAGAAAATATTATTTTTTTGGAATGTTTGACTAGGTTCATTAGTCTGAATAAAAGCAAGAATCATCTAATTGTATTTTTCTTAAAATTCCTCATTAATTAAAATATTTCAAAACTCTATATCACTCCTTAATTAGTTGTAGAGATAAAGCAGGGGTCACTTTATAGCTTAGCTTTTAGAATATACTCATTTGTTATGGGTAGAGCCACTGCTACTAGCAAACATTTATAGTCTTGACAGGGTTACCATTTAATCATTAATGATTCAGAATCCCATCTCTTGAAGAATTATTGACCTAGAAATAAATCCTTTTATATATGTTATTTTTTATTATTTTATTATTTTTATTTTCTTAAAAGTCATTGTCCTGGTTTGCTAGCCAGATAGTTGACAATGCCATTCACTAGTTATAATTAGACTAAACAAGTTGGCTTGTGATGAGACCCCTTGTCTTATAATTGTTTACAATCATAAGCCATTACCCTCGTTTGTTTAGCAGTGTAGGTAATGTCAGCATATTTTCCCCCTATGATCATGGTAAGCAGGCTCATGATGAGACCTTTTATCTTCTAAGTTTAAATATATTTCTGGATCACACTCTAGAAAAATAAGACTTTCTGGGGCAGGAAGAATCATTGACTCATTAAGAGTTAAAAATGACAATTTCAGAGTTAAAAGTGATTTGCTGTAAAGTGTCTTTACTTGGTTAAAAATAACTTTCCTTGACTGATAATAGAACTTTGAAATATCCTAATAAAATTTTGAAATTTCAAAATGATTACAATTTGAATGAAAAAGAAATTTTCCGGATTTTATAACACTTTGCCAATTTCTTGATTGGTAATATCTTCCTTAAATATGTTTACCATTATAATAAGAAAATCAAACTTTACTAAGAGATTTAAGAAAAAGCTAATAGGTGACTATTAACAATTTTCCTCCATGTATGCTAACTATTGTGAGGTAACAAATAGGCCTTCCATATAAATCACGACAAAGTCACCAAAATCAAACTGAAAACTGAAGGAAAAGAATTTAAGCCGAAGTGAGAAAAGAAGTCAGCAAACCAAAATAAAAATGAAGAAATTTGAAAGTAGAAAGGAAAATCCAAGTTTGGAAATAAAAACTTTGACAAGAATGGTTATACCAATGTCTCAACAACATGAAGTAAAAGAAAATAATCATGTACTCATTCCTTCTTATGTCGAGATTCAGAAAAATTATACCATGCAGGATTGTGAATGTTTTAGGCTTTAGATAACACTGATTGTGAAATTCAGCCACAATGAAAAATTTCTATCTAATGTCAATTTTCTTCTTTCAAAGCATCATCTTAATCATTTTCTAAAAAAAAGGGGAATTCTAAAGAAACAGACTAAAGGTTCAGAAACTTCTTGGTGTAGCTGTTTTGATGAAGATTATCGTTGCTTATTCAAATAAAGCCAGGAGAAGAGCATGGGACTTCGAAAATATGATCTGGCGGAAGATTAGAAGCTTTTATGAAGAGCTGCAAAATGGATTTATATATCAGAAAAGACAAAACTGAAACTAAAGTAACGAAATGGAAATTAATGAAATTAGGTACATGAATCTTACCATTGGATAATTGCTTTTGATATTACCTGAGAGGTATCAGTTTCTGCAAATTAGCTGACTTCTTATTTTAATTAACATTAAAAACATGAAGAAGTCAAACTAACCAAAATCCTATAACCCAAAATCATTATTTATTTTATTTACACTATAGCAAGTAGTAAAATGTAAGAATGGAACGCTTAGTGCTCAAGGGAATTGAAATTAAAAGAAATGCATCAGAAATGAGAATGAGAATTTGTAGTAATGAATGTTTCTCAAAATATTATAAGTTTCATATAAACTCCATGATTTTATAAATTGTCCTGAATCAAGACCAAATCCAAGATAATAAAATTTAAATATGAATATAGAGAGGTCTTGAATTCCATTTTCAATATGGAATTATATATTTAAAACTGAAATATATGAGAAGTCAAAATGATTTAAATATACTGCAAATTGGTCATTAATGGCTTTCTTACCATCGAAGCTCGCTTTTAAAATAACATATTGCCGTATCAGATGATTCGCATCACATGTTTCTTCACCATGCTTCAAGTTTAATTTGCAAGACTTCACCTTTGCTACTATGTCATATATTGATTAAACATTAATGGCTTAGAGGCATGCATTAGAAGCCATCGCATCGAAGATTGCAATGGAAAATTGTCGATAAGAACATGCGATAAGAACATGTGCAATGAAATGAAGCGATTTCATCATTAAAGAAATATTATATTGGGGATTAGGGCATATTTACATTGTGCTTCCCACATCGCACATCGCAGAGTCATAGATGTGATTTGAGCATAAATAAAAATGTGATGAAGCGATTGCGATATCGGTGATTGCTAATCAGTGATTTGCGAAATTTTGGTACCCGATGTAACACAATATAATTTTTTGTGATGTCAATATGCGATGAATGACGTGGCTAATCAGCGATCACGATTGGCAATCTTAAGCACATGATGTAACAATTCTCGATACGTCGATATTCAATGAAGAGTGGACCCGATAATTTTATGATGAAAATTTAATAACATATCAGATCTGAGACATCATCCCTTTAAGATTATGCCCCTACTTTTATTGCAATTTAATGGATGCGATATTTTATAAACTTGAATTGAATTTCATATTGGATCTGGAATTATGTGGTCATTGCAGTATCAGTAAAGTCGTTTATCAGAGATCGGTGATTCATGATAATGGAAGTATAATCAACTACAAACCTCTGATATGCAAAACATGATATGACATGAGCGAGGTAATACATCAGAGATCTTTTATTAAACAATTTGTTATCAAAAATGGCAAAAGCTAATTCTGATGAAATATTGCACTACAAATGGTTGTGAAGTGGATGATATGATATTGGAATGAAATTATTGACGAAGATGAGGGGGATGGTAGTATTGCAAATATCTATTCACCGTAGTATTAGCGATATGAAAATCAAATTTGAAATGATAAATTAAAGCAAAGTTAAAGAATGCTCGAATTCTAATGAATCACAAATAACATTTCCTTGAACCTATTGCAAATTTGAAATGAGTTTGCTTCTTACTTCAAGTTTTGAAAACAAACGAAAAACTGTAAATAAAATAGAGCAAAAATAAAAAATAAACTAAGGAAAAGAGAAACTAATAATAAATGAGAGTGAACTAGTGAATGCATACCTGGAAGGAGATTTTATGTAGTTTTTACCTCATGAATCTTCAAATTCTTCCTCCAATTTATCAAAATTTTGCCTTTGTTCAAAATCATCTCATTATTTATTCTAAATCGAAGTATGCAATCAGTCTAAATAAAATCTGTTTATTCATGTTTAGGAAATATAAAATTTACCAGAAATAAATATGAAAATAGTCTTCCCTTTTGAATTGAAACAACAATTTATTACCTCTGCTTATTCCGAATAACTTGAGAAGAATCTGTATTATTATAGTGACTGTCCAATAATTCCTTTAGTAAATGAATATGACGCGTATCACAACATCAAATAATAAACTAAATATCAGAATGGGATAAAGCCACTAATTGTGGAAAAATATCAAAATAGATTTGAATGTGTGCACACAACAAAATGGACATCCTTAAGGTCAGCTTAGCAAATTTCGAGGAAGATAACATGAACTTTATATGATTACTGCGAAAGGTTAGATTGACTAATAATGATTGAATTAGAATTAAGCTTATCATAGGCAGTCATACATTTCATGGGATAATGAGATCATGAAGCTTTTATATCCTCAAAACCTTTATCATATACATTTTAAAAGAAAATCTTAGAATGAAATCTCGAAATAAAAAAAATGGCTTTGAGGTGATCGATACCAAGTGCAATTTCAATTTAATCAAAACACTATTCAAAATAGGCAGAGTAGAGGTATTGCTGTAAGAAATTTAAAAATGAAAATAAAAATTAAAACTTTTTGATCGGAAGAAAATGTTTTCACTAAACATGTATGAGAAGGGATGATTGCTTTGTTTTATATTTTATGTGCAAAAATGCAGAAAATAAATTAACTATATTAATTCTACTCCTATTCTAACCATATCCATGAAAATGATTAGGTATAGTCATATTTCCAGTGTAGCCATTTTCCCATTTTAATTGCTGCATGTATGTACGGTTGAAATGTTAGTAATAAAAATACAAATATAATTAAGCTAAGAAAATTAAATATGAAATCAAAATATACAGTTATTGTTAGTAACTTAATTAAAATATCCTTCTCTTGAAATTTGCTTTCCAATTCAATACCAATTGAATCGTAGAAATCTAGATGGATTTCCATTAATGATTGGGAAATGTTCAAAAGAGGAGATGATAGGCCAAATTGTGAAAATGAGCTTTTAAATTCAAAGGTATGGAAAAAATTGTTAGTGTTATGTACAAATATTAAATTATTGACTATCTTCTATGAAAGAAAACTTTCCAAATATTTTTCAAATGAATTAATGAAAAATGGATGGAAATATTTCAAATGAAATGGAAAATTATTAATTAAATTGGATTGCTAGCTAGATTGTAAAAATACATTGTCTTGTTAATATTGCCTTTGAAAAGATAGAAGTTTTTGATGAAACATTAGCATTGATTGAAATTGAATATTAATAGCTTTTGATGTTGATGATTATAATATAAAACTTAAATTTTCCAACAGGTCAATGCATCAATTGAATGTTTAATAGTAAAGTGCTCAATATGCTAGCGTAAAGTATCAAAAATCTGAAAAATAACATTAGAAATAAAATTCGATTTCAAACAAAAGAAGTAAGGAAAAAAATAAAATGAAATCACTACTTTTACAACTAATGTTACAACACAATTGGGAACGTTTTGAAATGATTTATTTTTTACAAGGATTGGCCAGAATTATGGAATTTGAGTAATTTTGAATTCCAACTTGTGAACTAGAAAACAAATTATGATTATGAATAGGAATGAGAGTTTGATCATGATATGAATCATAAATTGGAATGCTTTCTCGAATAGTGAAATCATGAAAATAATTTTCTATTCTAAAATGAGGATTGGTTGGGATAAATTCTAAATGGAAGTGTTCTTCATTCTTAGATGTTATCTGAATTTTATCATAAGGATTCTCTTGAGAAGAATAGAAATCAACATCCTCAATTTCAGAGTAATTATCATAGATGCCTTCACAGGATTCTCTAGAATTCCCTTCGATCTTATCCAATATACCAAAACAAGGAGGAACAAGAATTTCATGTTCATTAATGGCAAAAGAGCGATCAGTTATTGTTTCTCTATCTTGATAAAAATTAACTGGTATGTCATTTTGATCAGCCTCTATATTTTCTAAAATATTATTAATACTAGGAGGGGAAAAATTACCATTATTAAAAATATCAGGATAAAAGGAAAATTGTGAAACTAAAACAATGTATTTAAAATTGTCTCTGTTTGAGAACTCATGTGCATTATGATGATTGTAAATTTGAGATTCTAGATCACTAATGCTTTTTTGAAGAAGATTGTTTTGTTGCTCTGATTTTTGCATTTTCTCATTGTGGAAAGATTCAGAAATTTGTACAGCAGTTTGCATGCTATTATTTACTTTGATTGTTGCTTACACTTGTTGATTTGCAATCTGAGTTTCTGAATTTAATGCAGAGTAACTTTCAGATTCTAATGCAGCTCTTTCTCCAAAATTGTTGTTGTTGTCTTCTTGCATTTGATTAGAAATATTTTCTAAGCTTTGTGAAACCACTTCATCACAATTTATTTGGACATCACTATTGTAATTTTCATTTATATTAGAAGGGGATGGAACAAAGCTTGAATTAATTTCATATGGATTAGGAATGAATGAGAGAGAAAAAATATATTCAAACTAATCTAATGATTCTTCTTCCATAGGTTTATCTTCAACTTTAAATCTTAAACAATTCAAATAAAATCGAATATTAAAATCCCTACCAGACTCATTTTCAAATCTTCGCAAATATTCAATTTCATTACATACTTGTTCATAAGCATAGCCATCAAATTTAGAAATGAAGATTGTAACAAACTGATCCCAGTTTTGAATTGAGGAAATTGGAAGAGTTTTACACTACCTTTTGGCTTTTGCCGCAAATAAGAGAGTAAAAATTCTGCTTAAAATGCCTTCATCAATTCTTTGAAAATCATAATTTGAAACATTTTGAATAAATTGAAGGACATGATTAAAACAAGAAAAATATATCTTACCATTGAATTTTACTTGAGACAAGAGTCTTACCACTTCGGGTGGAGTATTGGAAGATGCATGTCCATGGACACAACTCTAAATTGGAAGTTTAAGAGGAGCCATGATGATTTAAATAAAATGTTAAAATTGAAAAGACTCCAATAGACAAAAATCTTAGGCCCTCCATCTAGCGCCAAAATGTTGATGCCTCAAAAATCGTTGCAACAACAATGAGGAGATAACCACCCAATCTAGACCTTAAATTAGCTCCTTTTCCATTTGGTGTGATGGCTCCGATCAGATCACTTCTTTAGGTTCATCCAAGCCACAACTAAAACTTTGCCTATTTGAGAAGAGGACTTAAAAGAATGTAGAAATTAATCTAAATGAAAAATTATTCTATAATGCAAGCAAAATAAATTAATCTAAATCCTATCTTAATTAGGCAGATATAGATCTAACCCAACCAAGAGAAAGATATTTAAAGTATTGAGATTTTAAATATGTTTTGTTTATAACAAATATCAAGTTAATAAAGTAGCTCAATTAGTTGACACTATGGATACCAAAACACATCCTATTGAGACGTATTAATTGAAATAATAAACCAGCAACACTTAGGAAGTAGTTCACAAAAATGATATTGATTATCAAATCAGTAAATCCAATAATTAAACAATAACATGTGGAAATAGTTCACAATATATTACAATTCAATAAATCAGTTTTATAGGGCATATTTCTAAGAAATAGTTATTCAGAAATCAGAATTTAATCCATAAGATCAGAGATGTATAATAACAACCTTGACACAAATTACCGATACTAACAAGAGTGCACAAACATGAATAAAATGAGATATTCCTGTAACCATAAAAATAAAACTGATATTTGAAATAGTAGTATTAGAAATACCAATTTATTGCATCCATTTCTTTAACCCTGGTCTCCAACAGTCCTTTACATTGCTTGAACTTCTACTTTCAAAGCTAAAACCACAATAGTGCAAACTTTGTCCATCATGCATAATTCAAGATACAAAGGAAAATTCCTCAATAATCCCCAAATCTGAGATTTTCTGTCCTTTCTCCTACAACTCTAAATTCCTATTACAGAAGTGCTTTTAGAAGTGTAAAATTGCAGAGGATAACATCCCTGTATTACATTCTACAATCTATTATTTATACTATTTGCAAAGGAATTCTTGGGAGAAAAGTTTGTTGCAGGTAAATCTGTCAAATCCAATTTTATTTCCTCAAAAATTATAATATTCAATTGTTGAAGTATTCTCATTGATTGAGATCATTTTCTCGACATTTATTCCACTGTTTTCCTGCAAAAGGAAATTAAAATAACTTAAGATGCAATCAATAAAATCAAAATATCATTTCTGGCAATTAAATTAAATCCAATCAAATTTTAATTAAATAAATAATTAAAAATAAAATAGAAGCTCTCTATTGATGTCTGGGATGGTTTAATTGGCCAAGGATATTATTAACGAATGGATCTGCAATTAGAAGAAGCATGGAAAAATGAATATGCAAAAAATAACTCAGAAAATTGATTTTGTTTTAGAAATTTGGAGCTTGATCTTCTGCCTGATTTTCGACCCAATAAATGACCAGACCTGTTAGTGAAACCTCCTCAAAAATGTCCTCCTTGGCTTTATCTTTCAAATGAGATGTCTTGGGCCTCATCTAACCAAGTAAAACTCAATCTATGAGCTTCCAAAGTAGATGAGTTAATTCTGGCACAATTATGGAATTTTTGTTGCTCGGCGAAAAAAAATCAGAATTTTTAATTTAAAATCTAATCCTAAATTAGACTCTAATTATCTAATAATTTAATTCTAATTATATTTTTTAATTATGAACTAAATAATCATTTTATAAATTGTTATTAACTAATATAATTAACAAATTAATCTAGTTAATAATTAATAATAATTTAATTTTAATTAATTAAATTAATTGAATTTATATATTTAATTAATTTAAATTTTTTTATTAATTTTTATTTTAATATTTATTAATTATCCTACCACTCCTATTTCATTTTTCCATCGTTTTACTCATACGTATGAGTGTTAAATTGAACAAAACAAAGCTTACATGAGACCCTAGCTTAGTGCTTCCTTGGTTAATGCGGTATGCCTTGACTTTTCACAACCAGAAATCGAGGGTAAGAGGAGGTACGGGTTTCCAAACTGTCACAATGAAAAATCTGAGTGATGTACGGCAATCGACAATCGTGTCAGGAGGGGTACCGAGGTTCTAAAATGTCACATGCAAAATCCCCGATGCGATTAATTTATTGATAATATAATCTTATTATTAATTTTAATTTAATTATTAATTATATTTTACATAATAATAATTAAATTAATTTAAGATTTAATATTAATATTAAATTTTATTTTGATTTTAGTTTAAAATGAAAGTTAGTTATGAAATTATCTAGACTATAGCCACTTGGATATTCTGGGTTTTTAAGATTAGTAATTGATTTGAAATATTGGAGTAAATTACTAAAATCCCGTTGCTTCATAATTTGGCTATATAAGTAAGAAAAAATTGGAAAAATGTTAGTAAAAACTCACTAGGGGTTAGTATTTAAAATAAATGCATTATTGAACTAATTTACTTACAAAATGCAATATTGTGCATTTTATGCAATTTTAACCCTGGCTAAATAAATGATGAGACTTCAAATGAGTACTATTTTCAAACCAATTGACCAAATGAGGCAAAACAAATGTCAATGGGAAGCTTATAAAAAATTGATTCTAACAAAACAATTAAAACAAGAATTCAAGGAAAATGAAAAATTAACAAAAACGTAAGATAATCAACTAAATAAAAAAATCCTAGAAGATGGTTAGCCAAAATTTTTATGGAAAGGGTCCCCATTATTTGAAGTAAACACATCAATAATGGGGGGTTGTGTTTTTACCACAATAGGTTGATAGATGAATATGTCTTCAAGTCTTCATGCTTCTCTTCTAAACAATTTCTAGTGTCGTCTGTGGGAATCGAACCCAAGTTAATTTCATCATCGTTGTCACAAAGCAATGCTCCTTGTTCTGGTTCACAAATGTATATATTTATCTAGAGTTTCTTTGCTTCAGCAACTTACAGTTTACGCTTCTATCCTCTTTCCATCAATTGTTTAATTGGCCATTTAATTGTTTGCTTTATTACCCATCTGTGTCTCTGTCTTTGTAATATCTTCATTAATATGTTAAGTTGTGGCTTTAGTTCAGAAATCTCTTTCTCATCATCACCAATGCCAATTGTTATGGCATCATCGTGGCCTTTTTATGGAATTTGCATCTTCTGTCGTGAACTCTACCTTGTTCACTATAACCTGCAACTTAATCACTTTTCCAAGTTATATCCTCTAAAATTGGTCAATGGTTCACTTCACTTGAACCTTCTTTCTGAGCACTCCCTCACTCCTCTTTTTGCCGCAAACAACAACTGTAGTAACTCTTCAGATTGCCTTTACAATGAATAGACTTTGGGTGTTGGGTTCCTCTGATCATGCACCCATTACATCACCTCCGACTTGACTAAAATTATTTTTTTTTACTCCATAATTTTGACATTAATTCTCCATTAGTGGACCATGGGTGTTGGGTACAACCGAAAATGCACCCTTTTGTACAATAACTCAAATTTTAATTTGACTCAAATTTTTCTCAACTCAAAAAGACTCTCAAATTCACTTGTGACAAAAATCTCAAGACTTTCCATTACTTTATTTTATTTAACTCAACCTTTATAACATAACTCTCCTTTCCTAACTCAATGACATTTTATCAACAATCCCTTATGATATCACCCTATACAAAAGTTCTTTAAAACAAAGAGCGTAACTATTTTACAAACTTCCATATAAATCCCCTCTCTCATAATTCTCCACTTGGAACACATAATTAAAAAGGTAAAATTGCACTCTTTTAATCACTTTATGTCTACGTACATTTATCATCTTCCCTTTTTGTAATTACTCGCAAAACTCCTAAAAACCCATACTCTTAAATGTACGTTTCATATGATTTCTTAAGTGATCATTAACTCTCATAACCTTAAAGACCCTTTTATTACTTCAAAATACCAATAAAATATTGCAAGTGCTTTATGGCCTACGTTTTATTAATATGGAAAAATTTCCAGATAAGTTCCTTAAAAACACTATGCAATATATATTATATCGTTTCTTAATTAGTAACTTCTAACTCCACAAACTTCAAAATGGTGAACATTGCACTTACAGTTGCTCTCACGGAACATTAAACCAACACAGGATTGATAGGAGAATACACAGAACTAAATAACTTTTAAGAGAGACAAGGATACTATATGTGATGTTATACATGATGCTCATACCTGCAAATCAAAGTCTAAACCTCTTCCTGTAATCTAGATCACAGAGGTTCCAATGTTTTTTCTCTGGAGAAGAAAAAAAAGTGGGCTTCAACACGAATCTACAGAGATAACTTTATGAGTAGCTTGTAGTTCAAATACCTTGACATTGGTCACAACTACCCTCTAAACATTTTCAATTCTATGGCAACAACAAAAGTTGTTGCTTAGCGCTCATTTATCTTGGTGAACAATAATCGCTAATATTTTAATCCGTGATATTCAAACTCCAAGGAATCTATAAAAAGAGTAAAGGGATGGCCTCGAGAAGGGCTACATCTAATTTTTTAAAATGAAATTGGGACTAATGAGGCAACAATTTTGGATTTTCGTGAGCACTTAAAATAACTTAGGCCAAATGAGGCAGTTCTGGAAACTAAAGGGGAATTAGCATGAGAAAAGCATCTTTTTCTACCTTCAAATCAACACTGAAAGTCTGGATTAATAGTCAGAGACAATGAGGATTTCCAATTGAATAATATTGATGCAGTTGTTCTTGACCTCGAGCACTCTGCGGTCATGAACACAACTACTCTTACCTATCCATAATAACATTC
>APFE030892241.1:10014-39094 GCA_000404065.3 Pinus taeda
GGCTCCTTTGATTCTCTACCTATCTAAGAATCTGCCAAGATTAAGCTGTTTGGATAGATTTTCATTCTCTATATTCTAAAACAGGAAATTTAAACGTAGGGAGACCAAGATTAAGCTGTTTGGACGTCCCTTTAACTGAAAATTGTTCAACACTAGAATAACTTCTCAAAATTTGGAAGGCAGTTAAATAAAGTCTGAGTAGCCTTCTTCACTTGGAGACTGTTAAGCAAATATGGAGCATTTTAGCCTGCAAAGTATGACATATTTGGTCTGTAAAAATGTCAATCATGAAATATGAGTAACCTGCTGCAACAGGAGGCTAACATCACCTAGGGTGTTTCTGCATCTATTTATAATCTCCTATAATCCCTTCGCAACCTTTCTATCATGCAACAACTTCATGTAGGTTTCTAGAGAGGTTGTAAGCATAGAAGGGTCCATTTCTTGATCACGCTTATCCTTGCTCCCTAAGGTGGAGGCCTCAATGAAGCTCTTATTTGCTTCCATGAACGTTTTGCGTGCGCGCTCCAAATCAAATTTAGCCTCCTTCACTGGAGCTTTGCGAAGCCATGCATTTTCTTCGGGTTTTTTCCCTTATCATCCCCTATTTTGATTCCACTTCAAAGCACTATATTCACATTTGGATCCTCTTCGCTAGGCTCAGACCTCATCATCTATTGGTTTTGAGTCAGCTGAGGTGGTAGCGCCCCTTTTTCGTGTATCCTCGCTATTAGCATAGGAAATTCTTTTGTCTCATGATCAAACTGAGTGCAATATTTTCACGATGGTTACGTAGGGTTAGTGCATTCACGGGTATAATGTCCTGGTCCTCTACAATTGTAGCAATTAGTTGTCCTCGACCTCTTCTAGGTCCTCCTCCACCTCGGCCTCGTCTGCACCCCTGAGGTCTCTGTACTAACTCCGAGGTCCAGACAATAGGACCATCAAGTCTCCACCTTCCTTTGCTATCTGCTAGCTTCATGATCCACTCGTATAGCTCAACTGGAAAGGAACAAAAAAAGATCTCATGAATTTTTGTATACAGGTACCTGTCTAGCCATTGTTCCTTTGTGAGTCACGGATTTCTATTCTCCTGCAGTGTGAATTCATGGATCTTCCTATCCAACCAGTCTCCAATCTCTTTCTTAGTTGGATTCCAGTGATACGACATCACACATGTCTTATGCAGTTTTCGGTCCCGCAATGGAACCATTTGTTGGTTGTGTGGGTCCCGACCCAAGTTCAATGTTAGTTAGCCAAGAAAATCCCTACACTACTGGCCCTTTCAGCATCAGCCCATGGAGCATAGACCAAAGTCTCACCTAAAGCAGTATGGAGGGATGCTGGAACCAAGTTTCTACACCCTGGGATGGTTGTGATGTCGGTTTATTCGCTCTGTTCGTACTTTCATGCAGGTCGTTAAGTTCTAGGGCTCTATCAGTCTAGCCCTTTATTCTGGCCTTTAGTACCTCCGCGAAGGAGTACGATTGACCTTCACGCTGTTGTGATGATGTATTGAACAGGTTTCAAAGTTATCTTAAGTGTTTTACTTATCTTCTTAAATAATCACAGTTAGCACTACGTAATCCGATATTCTTACTTGCATTCATTTACCCAATATAATCACATATATTTGCACATTACATAAAAATTATAAATTAAACTCGAAACACAATTTAACCATTTGCATTAATAGGAACAAGGATGTAGAATTTGTAGAATGCTTCTCTTTATTGATATCTTCAGATGATTACAGACACTATCTACCCTGCACACACAATCGTAGGGGTCTACGCACTCAGTTTTGGACTTCCACCCTAGGCCTCTGTGCACTCAACTGCATAACCTCTACCTATGCTATGATTTGAAACTTAGACTTCTCCCACCAAGACTCCAAGCCTTCTCCTATAGCAAAAACTTATGACCCCTTAGAGCTTACTTACTTAGCTCTTTTTATACAATCCCATGGTCCGCGGACCATGGGTAGATCTTTACAGCCAAATTTACACTTTACCAAATAAGGGTGGACAACCCTTTATGACTCATGACACCTTCATGCTCCGTGACCATGAAATGCTGAGACTTTACAACTTTATTACAAATTTTGACCCAAAACATGGGCTTTTAGCCCCAAAACTGTCCTTGGGGATCCTGTTCCCAACGCCTACAATAATAGTTTATGTTTCCAAGAGTAGATTCAAGTCATTTAACACTTGTTGGGGGTGGCATGATAACGATGAAAACAAAGTTTGTTGGAAACAATGATATTACTGAGAGTGGGGGTGAATCAATATTAAGGCTAGTTTTAAACTTTTATGCCTATTTAATTTTCTTATTCAAGCTTGGAACCACATCCATATAATCAACAACACTATGTAATATGGAAGAAACATTAAATCAACATACAAGCATACACACCATAAGTATCATACACATGAGACACAAGTTTTTTATGTGGAAACCCTTTAAAAAAAACCACCAAAGCTTGTTGTTGTTATTGATGTAAATAAGAGAACCTACTGTAATACATCAATCTATTTTGTGAGAACCCACTAACAAGAACCACCAAATCCCTTTGATTGTTTACTAGCAATGACTAGAAGGAAGCACTAACTCCCTCATTTTGTAGACACCTGTCTAGCTTACCAGAAGCACCATATGAAGCACCAACCTTATAGATTTTTCACAAGCACCAACTTGCAAGTCATTGGATTTTTTCAAGCCAACTTGTAGGAGACATCAATCCCCAAGCCTTCTTAAGCACCCACTAGAGATGGAAGCACCAATTTTTTGTATGCATGCACCAACCCACACTCAAATAGGAACTGAATGTTCTCTGTAATTTGGAAGCCACTATGAGTGATAACAACTTTATTCTCTTCTCACACTGCTCACTCTACAACAACTCACTGATTTTATCAACAATGGTCACTCATTGCAATCCACATAGCTTCGTTCATTTATCTTCACCAGCAATCACTCAGCTCTCAGCCTTTTTCTCTCCAAAACACACACACATAACTCTTGACCTTCTTCTTAGCACAAGCACCTTTGACCTTTCTCACAACAAAAGAAAATACGACCTTTCTCACACAACACAGGAAACTTCGGCCTTGCTCACACGTCACACATGAAACTTCTGCCCTACACATAATGCACAAGAAAATTATTCCCAACATAGATATCGCATATGAAAATTTCACCTTTCACACAACATCATTGCTCTCTGGTCTCTTACCTCTACATAGGTAGTCTCTACCTCTCTTTGCAGAACATGCTCTTAATCAACCTTACATAGCAGTGAACTCACACAAATATTTTTCACTTATCTCACTTGCAACTATTCTTCTTTCCCCCAAATTGCTCATATGAGCTCCTGGGTTTTGTTCCTCTTCTACCCCCCGATGGATGCTGCCATTCTATCCTGTATTCACACTGTGAAAGTGTACCTCGACATAGCTCTACCATTATGCTACCACGGATGACTTGGTATTTGCCACTACATTAACCATGAGAGTGGGAACTTAATAGTTTCTCCATATTGAGAATGAATTCTCATTCCACCTACACACTCCACTAAGCACAATCCCCTCTATGAATAGATATCCTATGATTGAGGCTCTCGATACTTATCCATGGTTTCACATAGTCTTGTCTGTACCTCAACATGGCTTCTTTGTGGACTTAGGCATGACATTTGTTTCTACTGTTGTGCCTCCTGTCTGTTTCTTTTCACAGTGCAGAAACAATGATCGACCTTGCAATCCTTCATCGCCTAACTACATCGAGCTCCATGTTAAGAAATTAATTCTCATATGACCTCCACACTTCTTCATGAGTCCCATACATCCATTTAACTCACTGAAGATGTATATCACATCACAAATATGGCTTGTCTTACCTCAAGGAAAACCCAACACTCTTTCCCAAAGATCATGGTCCTTGTTGCCTTGACCCAACAATCTTTGACAGTTTGTGCATTCAACACGCAGCTACCAACCCATATATATTTAACTCTCTATACTGCTCTATTGGAGAAATTCCACATCACAACTTCATAGTAGTGCAAAGTTCCTGCCAGGGCCTCTTCCTTTGCTACCGCTCTACGCACTTGGCTCTATTTATTGGAAACTTTTTCAATAACCAAATGTTCTGAAGTTCTGATTTCCTAATCCTCTAATTGTTGAGCTCCTTCTGCTTAACCCTTAGTACGAGTCTCATCATAGGACTGCTACCTTGACCCACCGCTTAACCTTAAGGTGATAAGCCTTCAGACTCCTATCGGTGGCCATTATCCCTTTGTCAACTGCTCTGCACCCTTGGTTCTTTGACCTCTCACAACCATCACCAACCCATTATCGAAAGCCTTTCTATATCAAAAATTTTCCAAACTTCAATTGTTCTAAAATTCTGATGTCTTCAACCTCGGATTGCCGACTTCCAATATGATGTCATGACTCCACACTGCGACTCCTTCATGGTGACACATGTCACCTGGTTCTGGCCCATTAACCTACCCAATAAGGTTCAATATGCTTGCCACGTGTCCTACTCTATTGCCACATAATGCTGACGTCAATTGCCACTGTACCTTATCAGAGCCAATCAAATGCTGCCATGTGTCCTTATTAAAGCCAACTAGACGCTGCCATGTGTCCTTGTCAAAGCCAATCACACGCAACCATGTGTCCTGCTAGGGGATAGAGAGGAGGACCTTTCAACCTTGGTTTTGCACAAAAATCCTTTGTTAATTCTCTTTTGGCATTCCTTGGTGCTTTCAAAGGCTTATCGACACTTATCGATATCACTGTATTTTAAAGGTTCCTCACTTGACAAAGTTTTGATATTGTGATCTCCGATATGTCGATGTTCTGATACGCCGATCTCCATGATTTTGATATACTTTAACCTTTGATACCACCTTCTTTGATGTATTGCACCTCTGATATTCTGATATCGCTGATATGTCCACCTCTAACATTCCAATGCCCCGATACACCGATCTCTGGGGTTCCGATCTCCTAATGCACCAATACGCTGATCTCTGATCTTCCGATCTTCTAATGCACCGATACACTAATATTCCCGGTATCCAAGGAAGAACGTTTTAGATTAACTGTAGTTTTCACAAAGTAGCATACATATATCTATATCAATGCATAATAATCAAAGCAAAGAAGAGAGATTACCTTAGTCCTTGGTGCAACACTACTCGAGAACCAAATATAGAAAAGTGGAAGACCCCTATGCCAGCTCCTAGATCAGTACTTGCACATAAACAAGACAGAGAATAATCCTATAGCATATATAATATTGTAATTAAAGCATTCATACATAAAGATATGAAACGAAATGCATCTAAGCTAATTATGATCTAGGTGGATATTGGTGGCCACCTGCCTATTCCACTTGGACCCCCACCATTGTTTATTTTAGTTTTTCAGTTTCCTTATTTGTAGCACAATTTACTATTTTTGGCAGTTTTTCGGGTCCTGAACTTCTGGAGCCGTTTTGAGGTCCTAATCGACGTTCTTAAGGAAAACTAGGACCAAGATGGGTTGTTGACTAATGTTGGTCATTCAAAAGTTGTAGTCCTCGGATAGATCTTTCTAACAAGGTATCATGTGTGTCAAACGAAGATCGTATGCCAAAGTTACAACCCTGGGAAGTTGATGTACCAATTTAACCAAACAGGGCCCATAGTTTAGCACTTCATCTCCTAGGGTTAGGTTTTTGGATATTTAGGGTTTTCCTTGTTTCTCAATAATAAATAGGCCTTTTAGCCTCATTACAACACAGTTCAGGATCATGTAAATGCAACATCTCTTCTTAGAGATAAGCTACCATCGGGAGCCAGTCTTAATTCCATTATGTTTGTAAGCATATTTCAGTATTTGATATTAATGAAAGGAAGTGTTATTTCTACTACATCTCTGTATTTTTTGTTATATCTATAATTTTTTGTGTTCCATTTTAAATCTGCATTAGTGGTATCAGAGTGGTATGCTATTTCTCTATTTTTCTTTGCATGTCCCCAATGAGGTCGGGAAATAAGGAGTTAGAACTAGATCTGGTTGAACCTTTGCAAGATCAGCCTTGTAAACCCCAACGGTTGCCCATGGGGGAAGAAAAGAAAGATGAGGGAGAAAGAGATCCTATAAAATTATTGCTCAAGGAGGCCCCTCTAGAAACAAAGGAACGCGATGATGGATAACTAGATCCTTCAATAGTTACCGACCGACGGTACATCCATATCCAACAGACACTCTAGGGGCTCCACTCCTTTTAAGGTACAAGTAAACTTTGACATTTCCATATTTTAGAGCCAAATAGATGCAAACGCCATAGATAAATGGTTAAATCTGCTAGAGTATACTTTTCTGTTCATGATCTTTCCAGTCGGGAAAAGATTACTTTTGCTCTTCTCAAAGCCATACCCCACGTCAAGGACTGGTGGGAAACCTACTATGAGAAGAAGGATGAAAGTACAACCTCACTGTTTTCAGCCGCACCCACCTAGAATTTGTTCTAGGACACCATCAAGGAGCAATACTACCCTGTGGAGAGCTATGAGGATAAATACATAAAATGGACCATGTTGCAGCACAGAAGGGATCAAGATGTGTCGGAGTTTACCAATGTTTTTCATACCTTTCACACGAATTTGAGTATGAAGGATTTTGAGAAGCATTTGGTACTCAAGTACCATGCTGCCTACATTGCTACATCTAGGATGAGATGGAGTTCTTGGAAATCTCCTCGCTTGACACTATGTATTGATATGTCGTCAAGATTGAGCAGACGTTTAAATAGAAGAAGCGAGACTTTGGATCTACGAATACAAAGCAAGGGAAAGGTGCCCCCAAACTGTAGAACAAAGGACAAAGCCAAGGTGGTGTGGCCCAAGACAACCCGCCAAAGTTGCAAGAAAAGAACAACACTGCGAAGCCGAAGAAGGACACGAGAAAGTGGTGTGAGTTCCATAAGAGCTCCACTCACAATACAAGTGAGTGTCAGGCCAAGTAGTCACTAGTGGCTGAGCTGAAGGCTTCAAAATCAGATGCATGTTATGACTCTGAGTCAGAACTGAATAAGGGGAATGACAAAAAGAAGCAGATTATTGATGCAGAGCCCAACACCACCATTGCCACCATGAATATCCAGAAGGAGGAACCCAAATATCTAGAGGAGGAGGAGTGCCTCTTCCACTCCTAGATGTGGGTAAAAGGTTCCCCACTACAGTTCATTGTTGACAACAAGAGCCAAAAGAACCTCATTTCAGCAGAGGTCACGAAGCAGCTAGGCTTACCTACTACAACACCCACAACTGTACACCCTTGGGTGGCTTCACCAAGGACGTGATCTTCATATGAGCCAACAATTCCACCTTCCATACAACATCAAGCCCTTCATGGATGAGGTATTATGTGACATTGCTCCCCTTGATGTTTGTGATGTATTATTAGGCCAACCAGACTTGTGGAAGTGACATGTTGTGTATGATTCAAGGCCTCATGTTATTATTGTTACCTTGTGAAATAAGTTGTAGATGATATCGAAGGTAGCACCACCTACCACCATCTCTTTGGTTACTGTAAAACAACATAGTAAGCTCATTTTCAAAACTAGGAAATTTGTTTTCCTTATGATACGCCCTCATCGAAAAAGGAAGATGGTGGCCACGACCTCGCGACAAGTCCCCTTCCGCGCGACAAAAACATATGTAAAAGGTTGTGGAGGAGTACGAGGACATATTCACCTACCTTGGAGGGGTGCCTCTGTACTGTCAAGTCAAGCACTCCATCAATATGACCCTAGGTGTGTCGTTGCCTAATGGACCAATATATCAGCACTCCATTATGGAGAATGGTGAAATCAAGAGGAAGATTTAGGAGCTACTGCATAAAGGTCACATGCCCTGTGGGAGCCTGATCATGTTGGTACATAAGAAGGATGGGCATTGGAGACTCTATATTGACTATCAGGTGCTAAAAAAGATCACTGTCTAGAATAGGTACCTGATCCCATGGATTGATGACCTTCTGGACCAACTCAAGGGGTTAAAATATTTCATCAATATTGACTTGAAGTCCATATATCACTAGGTACCAATCGACCCCTCTGGTGTGTGGAAGAATGCTTTGAAAGCCAAGGAGGGCCTTTTTGAATGGTTATTTATGCAATTCGGGTTGACGAATGCTCCCACACACTTCATGAGGTTGATGGATGACATCTTGCAGCCATTCACCAACTCATTTCTAGTGGAATACTTGGATGACATCCTCATCTTCAGCTAGCATTGGGAAAATCACCTTCACCACATCCAATAGGTTCTCCAAACAGTGCGACAACATAAGCTATGTGCCAATTTGGAGAAATGCAGTTTTGGCATGACCTAGGTTTAGTATCTGGGATACATTATTGATGAATGGTGGGTGCAGGTGGATCCAGCCAAGATCCAAGTCATTCAGGATTGGCCAGCCCCAACCACTCTGACAACGCTCCACATCTTTCTAGGTCTTGCCAATTTATACCACAAGTTCGTGTTGGGGTTCTCTCATATCACTTGGCCCTTGAGTCAAGTCACCAAGGGAGGAAAAAAAGAAAAATTATTTTGGTATGAATTTCAACAGAAGATATTCATAGAGTTGAAACATCACCTCTGCTCTGCACCAGTGCTCACATTACCAGACTTGCAACAACCTTTTGAGATCAAGACAGATGCCTCTAGCTATGCTATTGGGGTATTCCTTACTCAACAATGACATCCAGTGGAATATCACAGTGAGACATTTTTAGACATAGTCTAGAAGTATCCCACTTATGACAAAGAGATGTATTCCATTATGCAGGTCTACCGATAATGGAAGCATTACATTTTGGGGAAGGAAATGGTCATTCACACGAACCACCGACCCCTGTAGTTCATACAAATGCAAGGGAAGTTGAAAAATGATTGCCATTAGAAGTGGTCCACATACCTGTAACAATTCCATTTGAATATCAAGTACAAGAAGGGAAGCACCAATAATGTTGCAAACTGCCTCAGCTGACCATCGATCATGGCGTTAACTATCGTGCTCAAATCTTATGGGCACAGGACTTGTGATTAGCCACTCCTCTATAAAAGTGACCCAAAATTCAGCCACACATATCAAACACCCTTGGAGGGTCAACAAGTTCTAAATTTTCACCTCTAAGATGCCCTATTATGCCACCTGGGACACCTTTGTGTTCCTTCAAGAAAGCATGCCAAGATGATTTGGGAAGCGCAATACAGTTGGGTAGTACTGCAGAAGTATTTCTATTGGCCGAATCTTTGACAGGATGTCAGGGAGTACATCAGATCCTACACTCCTTGCACCATTTCCAAACTCACCATCAAGAAGCAAGGCTTCTATACTCCAATGCCTACCCCTAACCGACCTTGGGAATCCATATCCATGGATTACATGTTGGGCCTTCCTTCTACTAAGCATGGCAATGATTGTGTTTTTGTTGTTGTCGATAGATTCTCAAAGATTACTGTTATGGGGGCCTGCAAGAAGAATATCACTACAGAAGCCACTCCCAAACTCTTGCTTGAACGAGTGTGGGTACACTTTGGCATCCCATAGTATATCATCTCAGATCAGGACAACAAGTTCCTTAATACATTTTGGTCTAGTCTTTGGTCGATGTTGGACACCAAGCTCACTAAGTCCACAACTTTCCATCCCCAAACTGATGGCCAGACAAAGATCGTCAAGAGGATGATTTACACATTCTGCACATGTATAACTCAAATAATCCACGTACATGGGATGAGAGCCTCCCCTATGTCCAACACAACTATAACAGTGCTCTCCACAACTCGACTCGCCACAACCCTTTTCAAGTGGGCTTGGGATTCGAACCACTATGTCCCATTGATGTGGCCATACCATTTGCAACTACTCAAGTAGATATGGCTCATGTCCAGTCTGAAGCCAATAAGGCAAAAACATTCATTGAGCACATCCAACACATCTTCTAGTAGGTCCATGACATTATGGAGAAATCAAATGCCAAGTAGAAGCAGCAGCTTGATCAACAATGGGTGCCACATAAGTTTCAGGTGGGCGACAAAGTCTAGTTGCATTTGTAGAAGTAATTCCTTATCGGAGCCTATCAGAAACCTAGACCACTCCGATATGGTCTTTACACCATTACCAAGGTTGTGGGAGACAATGCATTGGAGCTCAACATTCCCCCATTCCTTGGTCTACCCCTAGTGTTCAATGTGGACCGCCTTTGACCATACTTCCCACCATTGCTGGACACATCAGACATTGCAGAACAACTCACACCTATAGAGTTAAATCTAGACTGCATGGAACAAGCCACAATTGATTGGATCATGGACACACAGATCAAGAACACTCAACAACAAATGGTCCAACTATATCGAGTTGTCAAAGCAGGCCAACTCCTTCACTAGGGCAAGTGGCTCACCAGGGACCAAGTTCAGTAGAAGTTTCCTCATTTCATGGAGGAACTCAATGCAATGGGTACCATTGCTTTGTAAAGGGGGAGGAATATTCCAGGTGGATATTGGTGGCCGCCCACCTATTCCACTTGGATCCCCACCATTGCTTCTTTCACTTTTTTAGTTTCTTTATTTGTCACACAATTTACTATTTTTGGTAGTTTTTCAGGTCCGAAACATCCCTAATTGACATTGTTAGGAAAAATGGGGCCAACATGGGTTGTTGACTGATTTTGGTCATTCAAAATTTGTAGTCCTCGTATAGATATTTCTAATGAGGTATTGTCTATGTCAAACGAAGATTGCATGCCAAAGTTAAGACCCCGGGAGGTTGATGTACCAATTTACCCAAACGAGGTCCATAGTTTGGTGCTTCATCTCCTAGGGTTAGGTTTTTGGATATTTAGGACTTTCCATTGTTTCTAAATAATAAATAGGCCTTTGAGCCTCATTGTAACACAGTTCACTGTCATGTAGCTACCACATCTCTTCTCAGAGATAAGCTACCATCGCCCAGGCTAGTCTTATTTCCATTATGTTTGTAAGCATATTATAGCATTTGATATTAATGAAAGGAAGTGTTATTTCTACTGAATATCTGTATTTTTTGTTATATCTATAATTTGTTTCATTCCTGTTTAAATCTGGATCAACTTATAAGTTATGGTATTGAAATATGTAAATAAATACTACATTAACACCATCAAGTAGACAACACATCAACAGATCTATATTATTAGATTGAAGAAGAATGATTACAACCATCTTAGCTGGATCAAGCTTCCTCTAGTCCTCAAGCTCTGCTCTCTTTCTCTCTCAACCTCTTGGCAGCATAACAACTATATCTAATACAAAGTTTCGACAGTTATTTGAAAACCATTCGACCTCCATCACAATGCCCACGCCTCCAATATATAGATGATGAGAGGCTCATCCTTGCCAATTCTCTCATGAGTCCCATTGAGGAAAAATATTGGATGTTTCCTCACTTTATTTCTCTTTCCCTTTCCATGAGACTCCATTAGGAATATAATTTTCCTTAGTTAGGTCGGAGGTAGATGTTTCCTACTTTTTAGGCTGAAATTTGAGTGAAAATTGGTGTGTCAATCAGTCAACCTACTCTTTAACCTCTGGAATCTCACAAATCTTGGGTAACAACGCCCTTTAGGCAACAAAATGAGTTAACCTTGGGACTAACAGCCTTGGATAGTGCATGGAGAGTGTTTTGACTCTTCTTGCATGTTTCTGGGGTGCGTTACCTTGCTAAATAGGCTTGTGAATTAGGTCATGTTTTTAACCAAATTGTCTTTCTCCTATAAGCCGATGAGAAGGTCAAGTTCTTGCATAACAATTTTCAAAATCCCAGTCAACTCCTAATAGGTCTAGATATGGATATTTATATCCAATGATATCAATCTCTTTGAAATTTGCATAAGTTTTTACACCAACAACATCCACTTCTACATCTTCTAAGTGACGAATGAGAAAGATTCATATTGATTGGCCATCCACAATTAAATTGGACAGAACACTGATTTAGGCTTTCACAATGCCTTCAAAATCTTCTTAGGTAAAATATTATCATCAAACAAAGATCCAACATAGTGTCCTTAATTTGATACCCCACAATTTGAGCATCGATTCTAAATTCTCTCCCTGTTCTCCTTTTCTTGTGCTTGACCCTTGAATTGTGATTCTCTAGTAAAATTTTTATAGATAGGCTTCTCAGATAACTCTTCATGTCTCATGAAGCCCTTCATCTTCTTCTATAATTGATGTGAGAGTTTTTCATCATTCAGGGTATAAAAAATTAACTAAAACCACATTGTAACAAGATATCCAAATTCTGAAGAAATTCGAGGAATAAATGGTGATATTTTATCAAAGAATGAGTTTTGTACCTTTTCCGTTCCCATAATTTTATGAATATGAGAGGAAGAAGCTATCTCCCTAAATATATCTACAACATCCTTATAATACCTCCTATGTTTAACATGATCATATTTAGTTTGTGAGGGCTCATATTTTTCAATGGTAGGCATTTCAGAAGAATCCTTATCAACCCTAGTCCTAGTGCTTCCTCGGGTAATAATATTAATGTTTAGCTACTAGGCTAAGCTTGGTTTCTAGGGCTGTGCACTAATTAGACTAGTTCCTCTCTGTCAGTTCTGCTCCTCCCATCAATCTATTAGTTCAGGATAATCTTCTACTGCATGAGTATTAACACAATAGTGTAAACTCCATGGTTTTTTTGGTAGAAAATAGTCCTTGGCTACATGTCTTTGCTCATCATAGTTATAAAATCTAACTTGTCGTCTTCCACTATTTATTTTCCTCTATACCATGTACCTCCTCTTCTGTGAGTGAACTCATTCACTTAGAAAGAAGAGCGATCCAACCAATCAACCAAATCAACGAAAGCTCTACACTGGTCAATATTATGTGTGGGAGATCCATAGAACTAATAGAAAACGAAATTAGGCACATTGGAATACTTCTACACTATAGGGCACAATCGAGGTGAATGACCATAAGAATGAAAAATCTCACAATATTCATTGGAGGATGTAGGTAACCTTGCTGGTTTGGACAATCATCATACTAAGTATGTCCCTAAAAAATGGATAGTTGATGATACTTTTGCAACTCCTCCTGAAGGCCCTACCTATGGATTAGGGGGTACTAGAAGAACATTATAGGGTCTTGCACCTCATAGCCTCAGACATTTTGTAACATGATTTCCCTCCATGTAGCATTCTTTTGACCAAACCTAAGGATGAGTAGGTTTTGCAGTATTTATTTCCTTCAATCTTTCAGTCATAACAAAAAATTGATTCTAATTATTTCAAGGTAGGATCATTAAAAGTAGAGCTTGGTTTAAATTAGCTAGGATATCCCGCCATAGCTTTAATTTTCATTGCTTTCTCTAAGGCTTCTTGTAAGGAGTTAATATTCTATTGCGTCAAATTTATTATTGTCAAGGATAGTAAAGCTTGAATAAACCATTATTTTTTATGATTTATATAGATAGGATGAGTTAATTTCCATACAACATCTTTGGACCTATGCATACAATCCCATGCATATTCCCCTATTGGACATTGGATAAACCAACGCTCCTTGTGTGTTTCATAACATGGACTAACCACCTCTCACGGATCCTTATCTCTCGTGATGCGAGCATTGACTAACACCTATAGGTTTTCATTTAATGACAATCATGATTCCAAACAAGTGGTATAATAGCATAGGTCATGAGTTCCATACACACCGGACTCATGTTGGGGGGGATATTGTTGGACATTGGATAAACAAATTCTCCCCATGTGTTTCACGACATGTACTAACTGCCTCTCATGGATCCTTATCTCTAGTGAGGCGATCGTTGAATAACACCTATGGGTTTTGGTCTAATGCCAATCATGATTACCGACATCCATTTTTTATTACTAATATCCCACAACTCATTTAAATGAGTTTCTCTATCTGAGGTAGTTTGAATTCCTTAATTAAATCCTCTCTTAGTATATCCATAGTTAAATTTTTAATGGTTGGTGTGAATTTTTATACGATTTAAGAGCTCTTCCCCTCATTGTAGTTTCAAAGTCAACTAACTTGGTCACATCAGGGGTTTCCCTAGATGTCCAAATGGTCTCACATAAATACCAATGTTTCTCAACATCCTCATTCCCTCAGTCCCAAAAATCACGGTATCAAGTGAAAGAACCCGCTAGATTTCTAGCTACTGGAATATAGCTTGGAATAACTAAAACAAATCCTCTTGGAACAAATTGAGAAATAGTTCCAAATTTTTGTCTATTACTACTAGAAGAAATTTTAACTATAACTACTTTGTGAAACTTCAAAGTCTTAAAAACCTTGGAAAAAATACTTATCGGATTTTGATAAAACAAAATGGGAAGGGATGGAGGAGAACCAAATGTGATGCTACCTTACAGAACATTTAATTGAGGGTAATGATTGTCCTGATGGAATAAATTGTGCATCACAAAATGCATCTCTTCATCTGCAGGCATACTAGGATTGGTTACCCAAATATTTGGGTTTGTGTCTGGGCTACACCTGAGTCCTTGTGGACATCATATCCTTGAATTTTACCTCATATCTCACCTCCTCTAGCTTCCCTTCCTCTCTTATATCTCTCATTGCCTATCAATATTCCCTCGCACAACTCTGAGTCGGACATCACTTCTCCTATTAGCTTCAAATCTCTTTGTCTCCAAATTTCTCTCATCTTTCTTTCCCGCCATTCCTTAGATATACATGCCCCTATCACTTCCCTAAAATATCTTCCATTCCAACTCTCTTTCCCATCCATTACAACTCTCTCTTAGCTTTCACAATAGGTCATCATCTCCCCCAAGATCCTCCCCCCAGTGCGAGGGTTTTAAGTTGCCATATTAGTTAGAGGAAATGGTAGCAATCTTTATTCCACCAATAAGTCCTTGATTCACAATGAGATTTACTTTAACAATCATCTTTTTAACCCAAATATGAACACCACTTATACTTTTGAAAAGGATTGGTGGTTCTTTATAGTGAATTCACTAATGTATCCCTCCAAGGTAGCTTGTACCTAGAAATGAAAAACTCTAGTAAACTCATGATATAGCTGGTGTAATGAAACTAGATTTGATATAGTCCAATGTCGATATATCTGAAAATAACTTTGATCTCTCAATGAATTATGCAACCTTTGCAACCACTAATTCAACTCTTATGGAAATTAGCCAAAAAGATTGTGTACTCATTAGAAGAAGGCTCAGCCAAAAAGGTCTCTTCAGGAACCAAGACCATATTATTTTTTTGTAATTTTTCTTGTTGGGTAATGTAAGTATCACACTTTTCCTCCCACCACTCCTAAATACTCCTCTTTAAAATCCTACTCACCATTATTAGAAAACCCCAATTAATTTTCATGTCCTCACAACAAAACCATTTGTTGGTGAATAATTATCGCAAAGACTAGGGTTATTCTTTAGGGAGCCAACTAAGGGATTCATTACACTCTATCTTTGCGCTAACATTTTCTATCCTCCGTAAGAGAAGAAAGTATCACCCGAAGTGTTTTTAGGACTTAGGTGTATTGTTGGCGTTCTAGAAGATGAGTGGATACATTCGCTAATTGTATACAAAATCAACCATTAAAGCATTACAAAGCATATTAAGACTCAATACACAGGAGAGTGAATCAAAAATACATTGTGTATACGCTCAGAACATGAATTTATTCTTTTTAAATAGGTACATAATCACACATAGATACATGCATTTCAAAAAAAATCCCTCTACAAACAATCTTCATTTTATTATTATCAGGTCAGACAAGCATTAAAATCATATATCTACAACATTACAACTAAATATTATAGATACCACTCCGCCATAGATTCCATTACAAAATGCATGAATATGTGCTTATAGCATGAGTCTAAATTCTAGCAGCATGTCAACCCTTTTCTCATATTCTTATATCTGCACAACTCACCTTGCAACTTATTATATAACTTTGGCCTGTTTGATGCTTTCAAGCAATCTAGTCCCTTAAAGTGGTCAAACTTAACTCCCATGGCTTGACACAATCTCTTTTAGCTATTCCTTGACCTGATCCATTCTAACTCATGCTCACTTGAAAATTTCCAAGAGAACAACTTGGTCCATCTATCTTTCTTCCACCTACCACTTTCTTCTTTTCATCACAGATTTCTAATCACTTTAGCCACTCTTTTTATGGCTCCCCATTTCTCTTTTCCATATCCAATTTCTACTCAAATATGACGAAAAAATGAAGGAACCAACAACCTCAAATGTGCGATGTAATCCTTCTATCTAGCATTGTATATGAGTATATCATCCAAATAGAAAATAACAAATGAATTTATAAATGGGTGCAATATATCCTTCATTAAGCTCATAAATGTAGTTTGTGCATTACATTGGCCAAATGGAATTACTAACCACTCATACAAACCTTTCTTAGTTTTGAAGGAAATTTTCAAGGTATATTCATCTTTAACTTGAACCTGGTGATATCTAAGCTTTAAGTCTAGCTTGGTGAACTATTTTGCTTGCTGCAACTGATCCAACAAATCAGCTATCATGGTTGAAGGAAACCTATTCTTGAGTGTGATCTCATTCAACACCATGTAATCAATACAAATATGCCAAGTCCCATCCTTCTCTTCCCCAATGAAAATGGGTGACCCAGATGGTGATGTACTCATTCAAATAACACCTTATTCTAATAGCTACTACAACTTTTTCTTCACCTCACTTATTTCTGTAACACACTACCTATACAACCCAATGTTTGGCAATGGGAAGTATGACAATAGCTGGATCTCATGCTCCATTTCCCTCTTGGGAAGTAACCCTTTAGGCTCCTAGAACACATCCATATATGCTTATAAAAATGTTTATAATTGTTATTTATGTTTCCTAGTACCACTCGAGAAATGCCTTACCTCGTACAAACTCTTTTACACGCATATTTTCTGTTAAAAATAGTAAAACATACTTCTTGCGTAGGAAACTATTAATTTCTTGGCTTGACAAGCTGATACTAGTTGGATCTCTGCATGAATATTACATCTCACATGTACATGTAGGGGATTTTAAAACATGACTCGACATACATCAATTGGAACTACATTTAGTTCTACTTCATCAATAAAATTAACTCTAATGAAAAATCTAATTTTGCATTGTTTTTTAACCTTCAACTCTGCATCCTTAGTTACCCATCAAAATAGATATGGGCTCCGATGATGATGAACTTCCAATCCCAATTCTTTAACTAGATTTTCTACAATGAGATTTACGAGTGATCCTAAGTCAAACAGAGTATTAATCTTTGTGTTCTTGACTTGTATCTTTATCTGGAAGAGTTTAGTCATTTCTTTCTCTTCTTATAGCTAAAGGATACTTAGATTCACCTCCTTATGTACTGGCATACAAACAATGTTCTCATCAATAGATGAGTTGCTTTCAAACTAGTTGCTAGAATAAGTGGTCATCGGATTCTTCTCTTCTTCTATTTCCTTTTGTTCTTCAGGTTAGGGTCTGGATACAACTTCCAATACTTCTCCTCTGTATTCCCATTAATGTTGTAGTGGTTTATAGGATATTTTCACTGGTGTGGTATGGCTACTATCTTTCTATATTCCCCCCCTTTCCACTTCTTCTTCCACTCTTTAGAAGGATCCCTTTTCTCCTTTTACTTTGATCCACTTGATTTCCCGTTATTTAGGCCTATGTTCTCTAGGTAATGTGCCTATAAAAACCCCTCATCCACTGATTTGGTATTGAATTACATCACTTTCTTCCATAGATGGATGTGTAAACCCCCTAAATACTTGAGGAGTACATCTTGGTTCTTTGGGGAGTTACCCAACATTATGGCAATCTTTTTCTTTAAGAAGTGCCACGAGCGCCACTAGTAGTCTACATACCTAATAGGGTAAAAATTGTGACTTTATGAGGGTTTTGAAGTCATCCCACTTAGTCACTAGAGGATCTCCTTCTAACCTCAAGGTCTTTGTGTGAATTTCCCACCAAGTCAGGGGATGACCGTCTAATTTCAAGCACATAAATGGGGATGACCGTCTAATTTCAAGCACATAAATTAAATATGTTATTCTTCCTCAAAATGATGGACAATGAAACACACTTATAATTGTAGGAACATGCGAATATGGAGCATGCTTCTAAGATCATCAATCTCACCTTGGTATAAAATTATATCGACCTTTACTTTCATTTTGAATAGGAACTATCACTGATTCATGGAACTCGATTTTTTTTTATTCCTCTATTCAACAAGTTCTCTATTTCTTCTTGATCACTTGATCTCCTCTATGATATGACCTCTATATTAGAACCCACATCTTCTCCAAATGGACAAATATTATTTCTCAGGGCCAAAATAAGGATATTTACATTATAGTTTATATCTATGACTTATGATTCTAGCTGCAAAACCCTCTCCTTTCCAAGACAATAAGGGTTATTCACAAATTTGTCACCCATGACTAGGGTTTTACAAATTTTGGATTAGCCGATCTAGATCCCAAGAAAATCTCCAAAGTATACCCAAATAATCTTGCTCTAATACCAATATGATGTATAAAATTCCATGGATACTCCATTGGATAGTTCATCACAACAAATGTTATAAAACTATATTTAAAAATATGAAATATTACAACTAAATATTATAGATACCACCCCGCTATAGATTCTATTACAAAATGCATGAATATGTGCTTATAGCATGAGTCTAAATTCTAGCAGCATGTCAAACCTTCTCTCATATTCTTATATCTACACAACTCACCTTGCAACTTATTATATAACTTTGGCCTATTTGATGCTATCAAGCAATCCAGTCCCGTAAAGTGGTCAAACCTAACTCACATGGCTCGACACAATCTATTTTAGCTATTCTTTGACCTGATCCATTCTAATTCACACTCACTTGAAAATTTCCAAGAGAACAACTTGGTCCATCTATCTTTCTTCCACCCACCACTTTCTTCTTTCCATTGTAGATTTCTAATCACTGTAGCCACTCTTTTTCTGGCTCTCCCTTTCTCTTTTCTGTAACCAATTTCTACTAAAATATGACGAAAAAATGAAGGAACCAACAACCTCAAATGTGTGATGTAATCCTCCTATCTAGCACTATATACCAGTATATCATCCAAATAGAAAATAACAAATGAAATTATAAATGGGTGCAATATATCCTTCATTAAGCTCATAAATGTAGCTTGTGCATTGCATTGGCCAAATGGAATTACTAACCACTCATACAAACCTTTCCTAGTTTTGAAGGAAATTTTCAAGGTATCTTCATCTGTAACTCGAACCTAGTGATATCGAAGATTTAACTCTAGCTTGGTGAAGTATTTTACTTGCTGCAACTGATCCAATAAATCAGCTATCATGGTTAAAGGAAACTTATTCTTGAGTTGATCTCATTCAACACCATGTAATCAATATACATGTGCCAAGTCCCATCCTTCTTTCCCCCAATGATAATGGGTGACCCACATGGTGATGTACTCATTCAAATAACACCTTATTCTAATAGCTACTACAACTTTTTCTTCACCCCACTTATTTCTATAACACACTACCTATACAACCCAATGTTTGGCAATGGGAAGTATGAAAATAGCTAGATCTCGTGCTCCATTTCCCTCTTGGGAAGTAACCCTTTAGGCTCCTAGAACACATCCCTATATGCCTATAAAAAGGTTTATAATTGTTATTTACGTTTCCTAGTACAGCACTCGAGCAATGCCTTACTTCGTACAAACTCTTTTACACCCATATCTTCTCTTAAAAATAGTAAAACATAAACGATTAATTTCTTGTCTTGACAAGCTGATACTAGTTGGATCCCTACATGAATATTGCATCTCACATGTACATGTAGGGGATTTCAAAACATGACTCCACATACATCAACTGGAACTACATCTAGTTCTACTTCATCAATAAAATTAACACTAATGAAACATCTAATTTTGCATTGTTTTTTAACCTTCAACTCTGCATCCTTAGTTACCCATCAAAATAGATATGGGCTCGGATGATGATGAACTTCAAATCCCAATTTGTTAACTAGATTTTTGACAATGAGATTTGCGAGTGATCCTAAGTCAAACAGAGTATTAATCTTTGTGTTCTTGACTTGTATCTTTATCTGGACGAATTTAGTCATTTCTTTCTCTTCTTATAGTTAAAGGATACTCAGATTCACCTCCTTATGCACTGGCATACAAACAATGTTCTCATCCACATATGAGTTGCTTTCAAACTAGTTGCTAGAATAAGTGGTCCTCAGATTCTTCTTCTTCTTCTTCTATTTCCTTTTGTTCTTTAGGTTAAGCTACCGATACAACTTCCAATACTTCTCCTCTGTATGCCCATTAATTTTGTAGTGGTTTATAGGATATTTGCACTGGTGTGGTATGGTTACCGTCTTTTATATTCCCCCCCTTTCCACTTCTTCTTCCACTCTTTAGAAGCATCTCTTTGCTCCTTATACTTTGATCCACTTGATTTCCCTTTATTTAGGCCTATGTTCTCCAGGTAATGTGCCTGTACAAAACCATCATCCACTGATTTGGGCTTGAATTACATCACTTTCTTCCATAGATGGATGTGTAAACCCCCTAAATACTTGAGGAGTACATCTTGGTTCTTTGCGGAGTTACCCAACATTATGGCCATCTTTTTCTTTAAGAAGTGCCACGAGCGCCACTAGTCATCTACATACCTAATAGGGTAAAATTGTGACTTTATGAGGGTTTTGAAGTCATCCCACTTAGTCACTAGAGGATCTCCTTCTAACCTCAATGTCTTTGTGTGGATTTCCCACCAAGTCAGGGATGACCCTCTAATTTCAAGCACATAAATGAAATATGTTATTCTTCCTCAAAATGATGGACAATGAAACACACTTCTAATTGTAGGAACGTGTGAATATGGAACATGTTTCTAAGATCATTGATCTCACCTTGGTATAAAATTATATCGACCTTTACTTTCATTTTGAATAGGAACTATCATTGATTCATGGCACTCGATCTTTTTTGGTTCCTCTTTTCAGCAAGTTCTCTATTTCTTCTTGATCACTTGATCTCCCCTATGATATGACCTCTGTATTAGAACCCCCATCTTCTCCAAATGGAAAAATATTATTTCTCAGGGCCAAAATAAGGATATTTACATTATAGTTTAAATCTATGACTTATGATTCTAGCTGCAAAACCCTATCCTTTGCAAGACCATGAGGGTTATTCACAAATTTTTCACCCATGACTAGGGTTTTACAACTTTTGGATTAGCTGATCTAGATCCTAAGAAAATCTCCAAAATATACCCAAATAATCTTGCTCTAATACCAATATGATACATAAAATGCCATGGATACTCCATTGGATAGTTCATCACGACAAATGTTATAAAACTATATTTAAAAATATGAAATCAATACTATTAGGGTTTTCTTTTTCTTTAGATTTATGGATTGTAGATTTCAATTAATTGATTATGCATGAAAATTAAGATTATGTAGAAAATAGAGAACAATGAAATAAAAACTCACAAACCATGATTGACACCAAATATGACCTAGGAAACAATTTGGGGATAAAACCCACTTGGAAGGCGAGGTTGCTCTGCTCCCTTTCTCTAGATAAAAAGTTGATGGGAGTACAAGGAAGTATGGAATGTGACCCATGTGATACTACAATGCACAAATCCTCTATGCGTGCTCTATATTTTATCTCTCTCATCTATTTTTTCTGATTTATGGAATAATTGCACTTGAAAAGAATTGAACCCATTTCCCTCATAGTGGCTTGCTTAGGTTTGACTACCTCAATTTTTAATAAGAGTTAAAATATGGACTCTTATAGAGTCTTGCTCATCATTATCACATGGCTAGCCCCTTTTCCATGAATAATGGAGGTTGACGTGGCATCCTCTTGAATTATGGTGGTTAAAACAAGAAGGTCAACTTATGAGTGGCATAAATTTTTCATACAGATTTTGATTGAGGCGATTATTGTGTTTTTGGAAAGGTATATGTGTGCATAATATGAAAAAAAAGTGTTTAATTAAAGAGATAAAGTCTTGCCCCCAAAAAAAATTGTTTGATGCCTCAAAATGCTCCAAGAAGGTTTCAAACAACGATTTGCCAAACTGGGTCCTCCTCATAAAAATGGTCTTATAAGATGATTCCTCCACATTTTCCACTCTAAAAAAATCAAGATGGATGAAAAACAATATAATGATCCAATCCAAATGAAACAGTGAATTATTTAAGGACTAACTAGTATTAGCTTCAAAATGTGAATTTTCAAAAAAACGAAAACTATTTTTTGATTGGTTGCAAAGGTTGATTGGACTAATTACGTGTGGTCAAATGTGACATTTGCTATAAACAATATTCATAATAAAATGAAATAAAGAAAATAAATAAAAAATTGATACCTAACATAATGGGATTTAACAATATAGATTTTTTTTTTTTAATTAGAAAAAATTAAAAATTTCCAAGTAGCCTTTTGAGTCCAGCCAAAAATAAATACAAAGATATCATTTCTAGTTTAAAAAAAAAAAATACAGGGATATAATAATATAAGTTTATATACAAATGCATGGGTTTATTGTACTAAAACAAAAATTATGCTAGAACGTTTTGTCACTTCCAAAAATGGTGATGAGATGGATGATGTTCATTAATTAATGTAGATGGTAGTTTGTAGAGATGAAAATTCAACACAAGTTGCATCCTTTCCAATGTTTAATATTCCAACCATTGATCCTTCTACTAGTTTTTCACTGCCTTTTATTATTTTTACATCCAATATTTCTAAATAGTCAACTAGATGTGGGAAATTTGTTTTATCGTTGATATCATTTTGAAAATTATGGTGTTGGGTTTGAGTTTCCTTTTAATCTAGGGCTTTTATTATTAGAACCCTGAAAGGAAAAATTCATGAAATTTTTCTTTTTGGGGATGAGGCTTCTAAGATTTAATATCAACTCTAAAATTGTGTTGGTTTCATTCAACTAATGAGAGTAGCTAGCTCAAAATCTTATGAAAATTCTACCCATGTGGTTTGTTTTCCTAATCAGTGCACTACTTCATCATTTTCCATAGCTTAGAATTGGACGAGTTGGAAATATTTCAAGTTGAGTTCTATATTTGACATTATCCAGTTATAAGAGGGTAAATTACGAATAATATGAATATTTTTAAATGGAATGAAGATTGTATTCCAGGTAAGTTTACCATATTTAAATTACATATACTTTCCTTTTTTGTTTGTTCACAACTTAAATGTAATTTGTAACTTTTGTCTTAACAAACATCCTACTCCTTGAAGTGTGACATATATACTGCAAACCTTGTTCCTACCAAATACATTCCTTTATGGTCCATGGTTTCATCCGTGAAAATATCTATTGTTATCGAATATCTGGCTAAGAAGTCATTGCAGATAGTGGAGAGTACCTTGGGTTCTTACAAAAGTAATCCTTCCATTCTCTCTATGAGAAGAGGATGAAGGAGACTAGAGGACATTTTGCAAAAGAGTGGATGGTTTTAGTTTCCTTAGTTAAGATGCTTTTGGGTTGTTTTCTTTTTCAGCTTTTTGATCTTGGAAACTCAATGCAATTGAGGCACATCATTTGCATGAGGTGGATATGAAATTCAATAGATTAAGTGTGGAAAATTTTTATCAATATAAGTTTGTGTGAGGACGATATAAAAAAAGTTCCTTATCTACAAGTGACAATGAAATAGTTTCTAAGAATGCATCCATCAGGGCCTCTCCTATCATGGGCTTTTCTATGCATGTAGGATTGGCATATGGAAAATGGGATGTGAATTACTATGGGAATGCGAGTTATGGTGAACATGTGGTCCATTACTCATGACCTAGATATTTTGTAACAACCTCATCAATTATGACTAGAGAGGTTTCCCCTCTGAAGGAGGAAAACATGTGGATTTCCGAGGAAATGACCTGACTTGCAACTTTTAGAGCAAGTCATTGAGTATGCTCGTGAAAGGATCTTGGTATTTAGACTATTCACATATGGCTAGCTAAATTAGTTCATAATTTCACATGGGTGCCTTCTCCTAACCACACAGTGGACCTCATAGAGATTCTTAAACTATCATGCAAAATGACAACACCCCTTACAATCATACCCTTCAGTAGGAGCCTAGAAATTTCCACCTAGCAACCACCTACCTCTCTCTTTACGCGATTTTACCTTCTTTATGTTTGAATCCTCCATCCTCTCACTGAAAATATATTATTTTATAGTATCAATCCCACCCTAATACATCCAACATCATATATTTAATGATTGTCACACCTATCAAAAGTGCTTTCCTCATCACCGTTTATGTTACTAATATAGTTCTTGTGTTTTTTATTGTTATTGATTAGGTTTTAGAGTAGCTAGGGTAATATAAATAGAATGATATGAGATAACTAATTTTGTAAAAATGATTACAACTTTTGGGTTTGCCTATTGTGCGTCCACTTTTCAATATTGAATTCTATTTATGTCATTAATAATATAGAATGACAAAAAAAAAATTGTTATCATTGATATATGACTTGAATTTGGTTCTATATTGAAAAGCTTGTTTGAAATGGTCAAGCAATTTATAATTTTTTTATCTGGGCATCAATAAATCAAATTTTGTTTATCGCTAGTTAAATGGATGAATCTCCATCACAATGTATGTGTCCATTTCGTTTTGCAACAATCATATATATTCATATATTGATTGTTGTGTCTTGAATGGTAAATAAGTTTCCCCTTGGAATGAGGCTGTGCTTGAAGACTTAGAGTTGAAAATTGGGGTATGTTTCTGTTTATGGTAGGTAGAAAGTAGATTGGTATCTTTACTCACAATAGTCATTAGTTTTAACCTCATAGTGGCCATCTTACTTTTCACTTGAATAGAGATGTTGTTACTGTGGGATCATAAAAAATCAATAATTTAGGTCCATATCTCAATCTAAATTCTAGAATCAATGGATGATAATAATAATAATAATGGATGGAAGCTACCAATAAACTACATGTAATACATTCTATAAATGAATGGGTCAACAATGTTATATTACTTTCCACTACACATTACTCTTGTGACCTTTATACTTAGTGGTTTCAATTATATAATCTTCAAGATTAGATTAATAAAAGTCTCCCCAAGAGGGTACAAGTAAATTCTATGAAGATAATGTGTGACATTTGAATTTCCTTTAGATGGGTATTCAGAAGAACTTTGATCCATTAACAATCCAAAGTAAATGAAACATATTCTTTGTTATATTCTCAATATATTTGTATAGATATTATTTTTTGGAAGTGGTAATATCATTAGTGCAAAGGAGGACACTTTGATCCCATCTTAGAGAGATGGCTGAGCGGGAAAAATTGATAGATTGACATTTCTATTATAAGGAACTTGATTTGATCATTTTTCCTGATAAGGAAGAGAACTCATGATATTTGATTCTACATTAGTTCTAAGACCTGCGATATTAGCTACTCACATTTAACTTGAATGAAGGTTTCCCTTAGATTTATGTTGGGGATGATATTTCTTTTGCATGTGTCATGGTTTATAATGGATCTATACACAAATTAAAGTTGAAGGCATTGCCCCTTCCACATGTTCCTCCTTCTGCACATATCCTTAGTTTCACACCTCTACACATATCCCAAGTTCCACACCTCCACACACATTCCCTTCTTTGCACATTTCTTCTGCACATCTCCATCCCAAACAATACTTCTTCAACACAAGCAAGAACTCTTTATAATAAAAGGCAGAGTAGAGTGGAAAAGTCTAGGTACAAGTTTCGTCCTTTCTTACTTTTTATATTTCAATTTATTGTCTTCTATTTTTATTTTTCTACTTTCATTATGTTATGAAATAAGAATTTAATTATTTTAATTTAAAAAACTAATGTATCAAAATATATTACATTAACAAATAGCTAATAATTATTTTTAGAATATAACTAATGAAACACATAGGACAAGGGAGCGATGGCGATCTCGTATGCTAGGGTTATCCTAACCAATGCTTTGTAGAGGTTTCTTGTTGCTCACAAGCAGGATTTTGGTAGCATTTGATATTTTTAGTGCAAGGTGTTGTGGATTTGTGTTTTTTATCAAGGAGATAGCAAAAGGTATATGATTTCATAGGCCGCAAAAATCCCAATTTGCAGCGTTGTGCAATGGGATCACAAGTGTTGTAGATTAGTGTTTCTTGAGTGGTTACAACCAGAATATATCATTGGGCGATAGAAAATATTCGATGCATCTTCAGATCTGGTTTTTGAGAGGAGGTCCAATCAAGAGGGAGGAGCTATGGCTTCTATAGATCAAGTGGCCTTCATTCCAAGCAACACAGTGGTGGCCCAATCCCTTTTTCCCATAGATCTGGATAAGTTTAGGATAGTGAGGTTGTGGGGGACTGATAAGGTCATGAAACTACTAAGAATAGCGAGGGTATTGTTGGAGATTGAGCGAGGTTTGCTTGATTTGGAGGAGTTTTCTAAGATCTCCTTTAAAACATTGAAGGTAAGGGATCCAAATCCAAAAAAATCGTTTCGAGAGTCATCAATTAGATCTGGATATGGAGGTATCTTTTCAATTTTTCGTGAAAACCCTATATGGGAAATCAGTTCTTATAGGGGTTCGAGCTGGGGATCTGGTGCAAGATTTGAAGCAAAAGGTCCAAGGTAAGTTGGGAATTTCAATGAAGTCACAAAGTTTTATTTATATGGGTAAATCATTGCAATATGTCACTCTATTGCAAGACTATGGCATTAGATGAAATTCCTCCATCATCATAAATCTGTGGTTGCAGGAAGGCTTTCTAGGAAATAGTAACTCCTAGGGACCAACTTATTTTAAGGATTTTGTAAAAATAAAGGTTGAGACACAAAATAAATATAATAAAATCCTCAATATACTTGGGCATTACATCATGGAACAGATGAATCACACTCTGACTATGGAAGTTAACCTTCCATGAGTTAAGCATATTTTCACCAGTCTCTAATCTTGAGCAATTATTTGTATATTCAATGGTTTTTGGCCAAAATTGGAGGACTTACATAAGAGGGCATTCTTTACCTAGACTCCAAACTGTGATATTCACTTATGCTCAAGGGTTTTTTGTTGTTGTACAATTTGATACAATGAAGGATATATATCTTTCCTTAAAACAGGGACCATGTTTTTGGGGTAGAGCGTGTCTTTTTAGGACCCCGTGATTTCTGAGTTTTACGCCAATACAATGGTTGTTTCCAAAATTCTAGTTTGGGTTAGATTAAAAAACCTCACCTTTTGTTTTAGCATCACCAAGTATTAGAAGGAATTGGAAATACATTGGGGAAGTTTGTAAAGGCAGACTTGGATATACTCTCAGAATGAATTTGTACATTTTCTAGGATATGTGTATAGGTAGATCTTAGTGATGGTTTACCTATTGAGATTCATTTGATTCATAATAGTCTTAAGTGGACGTAGCCTTTATATTTTAAAAACATGTCATTCAGACGATGTATCTGTCTTCAAATGGGATATTTACAAAATACGTGTTCACTGGAAAAGAAATATTCAAAATGGAAAAAGAAACAATCGAAAAATCTAAAGGGATGGGAGTTCTCAAAGAAGCATCTCTCAGAAGAAGAGGATGAAGAAAAAATGGAAATTGTGGATGATCAAAATCCGCAAGTAATATTAGTGGATATAGGAGTTGAGCACGAAGGAACAATGGTTCAAAGCTCAAATGGTATTGAAGTAGCAAGAACTATAGTTCCAGAGAAACAAAATGAGAAGACCCCCACTAAAAAGGAGTTAGGAGGCATCGAAATATTTCGTGCATTTGAGAGTTCGGACTCAGACAAAAAAGTTTCCTTGAAGGTGGAAGAGAATCAATTGGTAATTATAACTGCCACTTCCAATGAAGGAGTATGGCAAAAAGTTGAGGAAAAAAAAGACAGAAAAGGGTAGCTAAGTGCTTCACACTTACGCCCAAAATGTATTTTTTATTTGATGTTTTATTTTATGTGCTTTCTTGGGCATCCCACGATAAGTTGATATGAATGGATTTTTTTAGCATTTGCAAAAATGTAAATTGTTCATTGAATAAAATTGGAATTTTTCCTCGGGAAAAAAAACTAATACAAAATCGATATTTAATTTATTGTTATAATATTTACTTTAAACAAAAATTATTATATTAAAATAAATTATATAATTATTTTCTTCATATAAATTTTTACAACACAGGTCTTCTTCTACTCAAAATTAAATTTCCTTAAAAGAGATTACTTTTTTCATAATATAGGGACTTTTTCTTTACAATGAGTGACTAAACTTCTTGAAGTTAAAGTTGGAATTGTTGGTTGAAACAAACATTTCAATTAAATTCAGTGTCATAGTATTGAATTGAATTCAAATTTAGATTTAAGTTCGATTAGCGAAGGGAAAATTATATTTCGAAATTCAAATATGATCAATACAAAAGATGAGTATCTACTAATAAATTTAATTTATAATATTTTTTAAAGTTCACTTATAATATCTATTTTGATATAGGGTTTCTGGAATGTAAATGGTAAAGATTTAACTTTCATAGAATATTCTAGAATATTCTTAATAGTATAAAAAAATAAAGTTAAACTCACTTCCCCTTCACCATGTTCCTCTTTTCACATACATCCCGAGTTCTGCACTTTCACACACGCCGAGATAATCTATTTTTAATGCAATGCAAAAAAAAACCCACTCAATAAGCCTAGCAAAGAGAAAAATTCTAGATATATGTTTTTTTTTTGCATTTCAAATTATTGTATTCTACTTTTATTTTTCTAATTTCATTTCACTTCTATGATACAGATTTCATTCTTTTCATTAATACACACATACACACACATATATCTATATATTACAAAATAATTATTAAATTTATTCCATAGTCCT